>JASDQU010245227.1:54213-69523 GCA_032191745.1 Picea mariana | reverse complement strand
TAAGGATGGCCAACAACATTGGACTCAACTTGGATGCATTCCAGGGCGACAGGAGGAACGGAGGCATCAGAGATGGCACTCGCGCTGTGCTCTGGAAATGGAACAAGCAGGACAACCAGCTCTGGAAGCTCTCCCCTTGCTACTAATTGCTGCATGTATATAATATATCTAGTATTATTCTGTGTTACTATTAACATGGCTGAGATCAGTAGGAGATGATGCCTAGCATAGCAGCTACCATAGGAGGGTTGATTACTATTATTATAATAAGATATGATCAGAGAGTATAGACCATAGACGTCTGTGTGTATGCAGCTTTTTATCATCTCATAAATAAATAAAGCCGTTTTATATTGGATCTTTGGAGCCTCCAGAGATTTCTCAACAATGTCTTTACATGAAATAAACATTATGTTTCTTAGACTCTATACAACTCTCAGTGAGTGCACATCTAGAAACAACTCATTGCAACCATGTTGAGCATACGCATCGATATAAATTTGCCACCCATGCTAAATTTCAAAGTTGGATTCATTAGGACTTTGTTTTGGGGTTAAACATAGAGCTTCCAAGTCCTGGTGCAGGGCCTAAAACATCAAAACATTTCACAAATATGGTCTTAGACATAGATGGAATCCTGGAGTACACTCTAATCATTCTCTTTTGATTGACATAGAAATAGCTTCAAAACCATACCATCTTGGCACATCAGCTTTAACTTGTTCTTTCAGTGTGTAAGACATTTGGGATGATTTTTGTGGAGTAACTCCCCATAAAGAAATTGTAAGGACGTTTTGGATGGACAAATTATGAACCAATTCCGTTTTGAGGACATGTTATATTTATGAAAATATTTTGTTGACCTGTGTTTTTTTTAATGTGTGGTGGTTGTAATTTAAAGAAATTCATAAATAAATTTAAGAAAATATAAAATATTGGAAGGGAGAAATTCCCCATTTAACATGTGAAATGCAAGAGTATTTATTTCCATGTATTTTCAATACATAAGAATATTACTTTCTAAATTTAATTGAGATTGAAATATAGACTCTTTCACACCACGGTAATGTGGTTCATGGAATAGCACTTGGATGTATTAAAGACATTTCTTAAATAAAGATCACATTCACATGGATCAATGGTGGATCTGGAAGACTTTATTAAGTACATAGTTATTTTTATAGGTGTATATCTATTGGAAATGACCAAAATTAATTAGCTTTTAATCATATGAGGGTTTTTAATCGTCAAGATTTCATATGTTTGAAATATTCTTCATCCTCACAATAAATGAAAGATTTTGATTTCAAACATTCAGTTCATCATTAAAAAGGATGATTAGCATAACAATAATGATTCATTTTAGATTTAGGGGTTTTTCTTCGACTTTGATTTTTTACTGCATTTAAAGTTTTTTAGATATAGATTTATTTCTGAGGCTAAGGCTCAAGCCGCTTGTTATGTTGGTTTTGTCACATGGGTGAGCAAAAACACAACACTTACTTGCCTAGTTAAGTCAGCTAAACAAGACAAAGATTTGTGATTTGATTAGATAACAAAATACACATGAAACAAGGAAATGAAAATAAAAAGTAAAAGGAAACAAATGTTAGAAAACTTGCAAGAACTAGAACCATGAAAATGGCAATCATATAGCTACCAATGGATCAATATATTGATAGACTAGCACTGTAGAGAAAGACAGGGACTTATGAATCCCCTCTTCCTCCTTGGGAGGGCTCTCGAGTTCCCTAATAGAGAGTTCTTCTCTTCATACAATGACAAGTGACAATGGTGAAGAAATACAATGCCAATCCTCTCAAGAGGTGAGTGGAATGGCCCTTGTTATAGTACTTCAATGTTTCAAAGAGAAAAGAGGATTCTCCAAGAAGAATTCTTGCAGCATAACAATACCTTGAAATTCTTACTTTCTTAGCACAACCATGGCATATATTTATAGTGTCCATTCATGGCAAGATATAACTGGTTCATAATGTGAACAAGGGATCTTTTAGGTCACTTTCTAGCCCTTGACCAACCTCCAAGCTAGATTTCGCTCAGATCTAAGTGTCAAATCGTGTTGGAAGTCGGACTGGAAGTGGTTGAGAGGCTGACAAGTTTCATAAATGCATCGTTCATGAGAAGTGCGCGGGTTTTCTCATAGACAGTCATGCATCTTCCACCTTCTGAGCACAGTGCGCACTTAGGGCTGTGTTAGCCCACACATTTTGCACAAAATGCACGTGCTTCCTTTGGTGGCACACTTTGATTTATGAACCATGTATATAGTTTTATGCCTTTTTGATGGATTTTGATGTTGTAGGTGTACTAATTGTTGTTGGAATTGATTCTTTCCTCAATTGTTGATTGTAATGTTGCGGATGATTTTTCAGTGATAACAACGATGCCAAGTATGGAAAAGGGGGATTTGGAGGAGGATTAGTTCCAACCATTGTGTGTGTAGGTAGTGGACCTGTCCCTTGAGAGGGATTTGGGGGGTTTGTACTTCCTCAAGTTGATAAGAAGTTTGACCCCCACCTCCTTGTGAAGGAGAACCAATAGATGGATTTCCTTAGGTATTTGACTCAAGCAAGGTGGAACCAGGTAAAGATGATCCCAAGACAATAGTACTCACTGGGGTGTGAGATGGTGGAGCTGGTGAGTTGGAAAGACTAGGGACTCCTCCTAGAATAGGGGGGAGATTCTGCAAGCATCTAGAATGACGGGGATTTTGTGGTTCCCCTATGGTTCTGACTAACAAAGTGAATGTGTGCAAATGGTGACAAGAGAGAAATAAATGAACAAGAGATTTTTTATATTTTTGACCTTCACAAAATAGTATAAATCGCAATTGCATGTAATCAAATGAACATCGTACATAAATCAATTATAAAATAAACAAGTATGTGGATATATTGATTTTGTCTGCGAGGGGGAAACAAAAAATAAAAGTTTGTGTCCTAAAAGACCTGTTGTCCTTCCTATCAATTTAGCACTGGGCCTTCCAATAGCACTCGACGGTGGGGTTTGAATCCACCGAAAGAGGAACTAGTGAAGGTTGAAGTAGTCAGTTATAATGAGGGGTAGAGGGTGCATATCTCAAAAGCATTGGCAATATTTCCCAATAGCCACACAAAATATGACCAAGGTGCGATTGCAGCCAACAACCGCCACCTGGGTAGATATCCTATGTTTGGCCACTAAGTACCTCGGTCAAAGTGCGACATTTATATTTTAGTCCTAAAAAATGGGTCACGGGCCGGATACCCTCACAAGAGTTGGGTGACTCAAAAAGGGATGCGTAGAACAACCAAACCTCGGCCTTCGACCCTTCACGGGTATCTCCCTGCCTTATGGTATAAGAACACTTGACTTGGAGGATTTGAAGAATCCCTATTCTCAACTTCTATTGTTTCAAAATGTGAGAACCTCATAACGAGGGGTTATTTGGATGCTTACCCCCGAGATCCTACCTAGACTAAAAAATTTCTTTTAGGAACCTCATGTGGAGGAAAATTTAGTGTGTTCTTAAAAAATTTTTAGATGGAATAAGCTAAGAGATTGGGGTCATGGACCAACCTCGTTTGAATTTAATTGGTATGGATAATTTTTAAAGAAGTAGTCAGATCTTTCGGAGTTCCTTTGAAGTACTTTGTGAGTACTTAAAAAGAAATCTTACTTCGACCTCCACTATTCTAATATAAATTATGTGTGTGATGAGTGGTTTTGTGTGCAAGAAAGTGAAAAGTGTGAAAAATATTTTAATAAGTTAAGTGTAAGATTGCAGCATGTTGACTTCCTATGGTCTTTACAAATCTTTTTACCTAGCTTACTAAGTTATTTGGCACAACCTTGCAAAATATTTAAATCCCTATAGAACTATCAATGTGGACATATGGGTCCTTACTTGATCCTTTAAACTCCCTAGAATGTTGTCTATACTAGAAAAGATTTTGAAACTATCCTAGGATTGTAGACATGTGGGCATGTATGGGCCCGTACAAAGCTTTAAGATAATTTTCAAAACTAAGAGGTACCCAAAGGGGGTTTTGTCCTCTCCTAATGATTTAAGGGAGATGAAATTTCCTTTTAATCACCTTTTATGATTCCCAAGATCACACTTGGGTGTCGGGGAAGAGCATACTTGGGGGTTAAAATTGATTTCTAGTCCCAAAGGATTTGATTGTGTTTGAAAAAGCAATGATCGTAACTCAAAGTTTTAAATGCCAAATGAGCCATCCATGTGGCAACAGAGCAAAGAGAAGAATTGAGATTCCTTTTACCATTATGTGCTTATGTTAACTAACCTTTCTTGTAAGAAAGGAATCTAAGTGAAGTGTGATTTCTTTACAAAGTGCAGAAAATTAAAATTTGAAGGCAAGGGGCCCTCAAACCACTCAGAAAACCCTTACAATTTGCAAAAAAATGAACTTGTGCGCGGGTTGTAGTTTTGTCAGTCGTGCATAATGCACAGGTTTATGAAATATATTATGTGCACAACGTGTAGAGTGCGCAGAATGCACGTCTGTGTGCTTCAAAATCCGCACACTTCCTGTCACGCGTCGGGAAAGAAATTTTAAGATGAAATTCTCTTGCCTTAGCTCTGAATTCTGGATTTGGAAGACTGGACTAGGTCGGTTTTGGTACATGCATAGACAAACAATTATAAATAAGTGCTCTCAAGACTTAAATAGGGAGGAATTTGATTCTCATCCCCAATATATTTGCTAATCTGTTGTGTTGGTTTTGTCACACGGGTGAGAAAAAACACAACACTTACTTTCCTAGTTAAGTCAACTAAACAAGACATAGATTTGTGAGTTGATTAGATAACCAAATACACATGAAACACGAAAATACAAATAAAAAAAAATGTTAGAAAACTTGAAAGAACTAGAACCATGAAAATGACAATCATATTGATACCAATGGTTCAATATATTGATAGGATATCACTGTACAGAAAGGAAAGGACTTATGAATCCCCTCTTCCTCCTTGGGAGGGCTCTTGAGTTCTCTAATAGAGAACTCTTCTCTTCATACAATGGCAAGTGACAATAGTGAAGAAATACAATGCCAATCCTCTCAAGAGGTGAGTGGAATGGCCCTTGCTATAGTGATTGAATGATTCAAAGAGAAAAGAGGATTCTCCAAGAAGAATTATTGCAGCATAACAATACCTTGAAGTTCTTATTTTCTTAGCACACCCATGGCATATATTTATAGTGTCCATTCATGGCAAGATATAACTGGTTCATGATGTGAACAAGGGGCCTTTTAGGGAACTTCCTAGCCCTTCACCAACCTCCAAGCTAGATTTCACTCAGATCTAAGTGTCAAATTCTGTTGGAAGTCGGACTGGAAGTGGTTGATAGGCCGACAAGATTCATAAATGCGTCGTTCATGAGAAATGCATGGGTTTTCTTGAAAACAGTTGCACATCTTTTGATTTTTGAGCACAATGCACACTTAAGGATGTGTTAGCCCGCACAGTGTGCACGCTTCCTTTGGTGAATTTGTGCACTTTGATTTATGAATCAAGTATATAGTTTTATACCTTATTGATGAATTTTGATGTTGTAGGTGTACTAATTGTTGTTGTAATTGATGTCTTTCTTCAACCGTTGTTTGTAATGTTGCGGATGATTTTTTGGTGATAACACCGCTTCCCCTTTTGCGAGTGTTAGCCACCTTCTTTACAATAGTGCCTGTGGTTTTCAAAATAGTACCGTGTGCTTGAGTGGAGACTTACAAATAAAGAGGCAATGACTTAAATAAAGATTACAAAAAACTTCGATCGAAGCATAATCATTTTTTTCATGACTTAGGAGCCTAGGTTTAGCGGGAGGAGGTTGAAGATCAAATCTTACTACATAGATAGACCACGACCTTGAAACAACACTAGAACGTTGTGGTAGCCAACATTATGACAACAACAATGTCAAAATTCTTCATGAAAAAATTACTATACGTAGACGAGTGAGCTTAGATGACCCATACATTACATCAGTGCTATTTGTCATCATTTAATTTTAATAATTTAACGAGCGCCCATCAAATACAATATTCATTAATTTGACCATTTTTTGCACCATTTTGTTTGAAGTTAGATCTCAAGCTGCTCATGCTTTTTTTTGCACCATTTTGTTTGAAGTTAAATCTCAAGCTGTGAAGGCCTTCACATGTAATCCGAATTAGGTTTCAATATTTTTAGATTTCTTTCCATAGAATTAGATTTTAAATCTTTTTAAATAAAATTAAGATTCAAATCTTTCAATCTATTTAAATAAAATTAGGTTCTAAATAAATCTTCATTGAATATATTTATTTTATTTTATTATCACTCAACTCACCATATATATATGGTAGGTATAATATTATATACAATTACATTTTCTCCATGTATAGATAGTATGTATAATATCATATACAATTACATTTTCTAGAGGGTCTCAAAACAAACATCCTAGCTAGACACAAGATTAATAAATATTGGTTGAAGAAATGAATGTATTTGGCTCAGTTATCTGGACAATCACATCAATAACATAAATCTAAAGGAATTAGAATCTGTGGCACATCATTTCTCGGGATGGATCGTAGTTGGACCAAATTGGATGATGAGTTGATATCTCTCAAACCCTTTTCTTTTCATAATTTGGGCATTCTTATCCCCACTAAATCTTTCCTCAATCACTCTCTTTTGCATATATGTGTGATTTACACTCCTGCTTGGAATTCTAAGTCTGGTAATTTCTACCTTTAACACTCGGACAAGAACGAGTAAAGACTCTTTTAATTCTAATCGATTGATTTGTCAACGCATTAATCCCCACTTCGTTAATATTGTTAACTAGACACAAACCTCCCCGTTGGGAGGCCTATAGTTTTGACAATTAGAGGCCTATAGTTTTGACAATTTGAGCGGGGATGCCTATAGTTTTGACAATTAGAGGCCTATAGTTTTGACAATTAGAGTGGCCTCACAGAGTTACGAGATACCTAAGGGATTCAAACCACTCATTCTTCTTCATCATCTTAATTAGAGGGAGTCCTATAGTTTTGAAAATTAGAGGGGCCTAGCGGAGTTACAAGACCCTTAAGGGATTCAAACTACTCATTCTTCATCTTAATTAGAACTAGCACAACTCCTAAATCATTGTTGGTGAAAGCCATTCGCTTTCATGTCAATATGTATCCACGTTCACTAGTGCATTGTTTCATTTATGAGAATTTTTTTATACATGTACAATGCAAACATCTCTTGGAGTAGCTACCATCAAAGAGAGACTCTATCAAACTGTCTATTTTTGGGATAGTCTTGGAACCTTGATGAAATCCTTATCTGGAAGAAAACGATTTAGATGTTGGAGTGTTCTACATTCTTGTTATGGTCCTTGTATATTTTATTTGATGAGACAAGATCAAACAAGTGGTCATTAAACATAATCTATCTATAGAAATAGGGTTTTGACATTTTTAGAGAACTCATTCTCAGGTCGGTCAATTCCATATTGATGTCACTAACAAAGAATGATGGCTCATAACATTAGAGAAACTTATATCAAAGAACATTTTATTGTTTCAATAATTTTATTCTCATCAAGCAAGATATTGAGGAAGAGTTGGCTAACCCCTCCTCTAGATTAGTTTTCTCATGAGGGTATCCAAGGAAATTTTTTCCCCACCCTTCCTCGAGCATACAATTTTAGTCAAGGTGGATCTTAGGGAAGGCTTAAATGACCCTTCCTCTAGAATGGTATTATGATCGAAGAGGGTGTAGGAATAGGTTTCCCAACTCTTCCTTGAGCATAGTATTCTCATCAAAAGGGAGCCCGAGGAATGGTTGGTTAACCCTACCTTGAGCATAGTATGCTCATCTAGTGAAGAGATGATTAACCCTTCCTCAATAATAATATTATCATCAAGGGGGAGCGGGGAAGGAAAGGTCAAATGACCCTTCCTTGAGCATATAATTCTCATTGAGATAGAGCTTGGGAAGGGTCAATCAACCCTTCCTTGAGCATAGTATTTACATCAAGGTGGAACCTATGGAAATTTTGAAATACCTTCCTTGAGAATATTATTCTAATTTGTTAAGGAAGATCCCAAGGAAGAATCAATTGACCCTTCCTTGAGCATAATATTCTCATCGAGTGGGATCCTAATGAAGGGACAATAAACCCTTCCTCAAGAATAGTATTCTTGTAGAGGGGGAGCTCAAGGAAGGGTTAGAAAACCCTTCCTTGACCATAGTATTCTCATCAATGGGGATCATGAGGAATGGTTGACCAACCCTTCCTTGAGCATAGTATTATTGTCAAGGGAGACCCATGGAAGGGTCATGTGACCCTTCCTCTAGTGTGGTATTCACATTGAGGGTGAGCATGGAGTCAAATGAACCTTCCTTGAGCATAGAATACTCATTGAGATAGAGCTTGGGAAGGGTCAATCAACCCTTCCTTGAGCATAGTATTCACATCAAGGTGGAACCTGTGAAAAGTTTGAAATCCCTTCCTTGAGAATGGTATTCTAATTTGTTAAGGAGGATCCCAAGGAAAAATCAACTGACCCTTCCTTGAGCATAATATTCTCATCGATGGGGATCCTAGTGAAAGGACAATAAACCCTTCCTCAAGAATAGTATTCTTGTAGAGGGGGAGCTCAAGGAAGGGTTAGACGACCTTTCCTTGACGATAGTATTCTCATTGATGGGGATCATGAGAAAGGGTTGACCAACCCTTCCTCGAGCATAGTATTCTTGTCAAGGGAGACCCATGGAAGATTCATGTGGCCCTTTCTCTAGTGTGGTAGTCACATTGAGGGTGAACATGGAGAAGGATCATCAAACCCTTTCTTGAGCATACTATTCTTGTAGAGGGGGAGTGAGGGAAAGGAACTGTTATCCCTCCCTTGAGTATAGTATTCTTGTCAAGAGGATTTGTGGAAGGTTTTTCTATCCCTTCATTGAGTGTGTATTCTCATTGAGGTGGATCCCATGAAAAGGTTGGTCACCCTTCCTTGAGAATAGTATTCTCATTGGGGGGGCTCAAAAGAGTGTTGATTGTCCCTTCCTAGAGCATAATATTCTAATTGAGAGGGAGCCCAAGTAAGTGTTGTTCAAACCTTCCTTGAGCATAGTATTATCCTTGAGGGCTGGTTGACCCTTTAGTAAACATAGTATTTTCATCAAGGGGTATCTTGGGGAAGGGTTATCTAAAAATTCCTCCATCTAGCTTAGTATTCTTGTTGAGGTGGAGCTTAGGGGTGTGTCAACCAACTAATCCTCAAGAATAATACTTTCATTAAGGGACCTATCCTATGGAAAAGGTTAAACAACCCTCTTTGAAGCATAGTATTCATGACAAGCGAGAGGCTACATATGTATCAATTGACCCATCTTCAATATTTGTGTTCCTATAAAGGGGGAGCCTTAAGAAGGGTATATTGACCCTTCCTTGAGGTTAAATTTTACATTGAGGGGGATCCAAGGGAAGGGTCCACCAATCCTTCTTGAATTATAATATTACCATCTTGGGTGATCTCGTGGAAGGATTGGTCGATCCTTTCTAAATCATAGTATTGTTGTTGAGGGGGACCCTAGATAAGGTTCAATTGACCATTCCTAAAGAAGAGTATTCATGTCAAGTGCGTTCTCAAAGAAGGGATGACTAATCCTTCCTACAAAATAATATTTGACTAGAGGAATGTCTTGGGGAATGGATGACCAAACCTTCCTAGATCATATTATTCTTGTCTATGGGGAGATAGGGGAAGGTTTAACCAATCCTTTGTCAAGAATAATATTCTCATTGATGGGGAGCCCAAGGAAGGGTCCAATGATCATTACTCAAGTATAGTATTATTGTTGATGGGATCCGCAAATGGTTACTTAACCTTTCCTTTTTGTTCCATAGTAATCACATCTAGAGGGATCCCCAAAAAAGCTCTTCCTATATTTTATATCTAAAATTGTTTAATTATAAACTCTAGGAAAAAAAATAAAAATTTATACTTTAGAGAATTTCACTTGAAGGAAATTTGCAATAATGTTAATATCAAGAAATAATCTTAAGCATTGGATATTGCATATACAATTTGGATATTGCATATACAAGGAGTTTAGATAGCGAGTTAGGTATCTTACACTAGGTATATCACTTTTCAAAGAAGATTGAAATGTTTTGGTTTGAGGATTCAATATTATTAATCGGGATAAAGAAAATATTTGAAATGTTTTGGCTTGAGCATTCAATATTATTTATTGGGATAAAGCAAATATTTTTTTGTTTGTTTGTTAATATTTGCAAATTTTGGCATAATGAGTTGGATAGTCCATTTACAATATTTAAAGTTTTAAACAATGATAGTAGAGATAGGAATAAGGATTTGGCCATTGATGTTAGCTTTTAATTATCAATTCAACGTGAGATCATCCACCCAATAAATACAAACAAACCCAAAAAAAAATTCAACATCTTGTTAATATATTTTTATTATTAATATATTTTTATTATTAATTTTTAAATTTGATTTCAAATTATTTTGGACAATTTATCACCATTAGTTACATATATTTTTTTGTTACAAATCCTGGTGGTTATTAAAATGTAATTACTAGTTCGAGTTATATATTACATGCATATATCACTTTCCCACTTTCCCAATAGGGTTAAATGTTGTTGTTGTTAGGATAAATATATGCTATTGTTATGTTCTGGCTGATTTTTTTATCTATCATATTTTATATTTTCTTATCTATCATGTTTTATTTATATTTTCTTATTTATCATCTTTTATTTTTCCTTTCATGTGGTATTAAAGCGAGCTTAACCTGGATTCTCTAGAAAAAGTGGTTTGATTATGTTTTATATTTTCATTTATCTGTTTTATTTTTCCTTTCATGTGGTATTAAAGCCAGGTTAACCTGGACTCTCTAGCGAAAGTGGTTTGATGAAAGAAATGCTAAGGAGAGGAATGATGGTTTGTTGAGCCATTGAAGAGGTTGACAGTTCGTCGTTGAGGTCGCTGCCATGAGGAGAAGAGCACTGTATCACTATGAGGAAAGGGATTCTCTAACGAAAATGGCCTGGGCATTGGAGAAGAGAAGTATCTGCGTGAACGAAGGAGGTTCTACCGTTGTCAATTCTTGTGGATCGCGTGCCTAGTAAAAAAACCAGATCTCTCGCTGACATGAAAGGGAGGACTTGGTTGTCTCGCTGACATGAAAGGGAGGATTTGGTTGTCATCTGCCCAATTGGGCTGGATCCCACACAGTTCTCAGATCTTGGCTGGTGCAACACATCTCAGGTTCGACGTCGAGTTGGAGTTTGTTTTTTTAGAACTCTAGATCTTCGAAGACGAGTTTGCTTGTTTTATATGGATCGATCCATATAAAAACTGGAGTCACACAAAGAAAAAACGATTAGTTCATAGCATGAAGGAGATCGACATGGAATTCTCAAGTGGTGAATGTGAAGAAAAAGTGTGTGCAACGCGGTGGTGGGTGCTAATGGGAATAAATGTTTGAGGGAAAGAGAGTGGATCCATTGTGAGGAATTGTCTACGAGTACTGCATGGATGACTCACTTAGACTTAGAAATTGCAAGTTTAGACATTGAACACAAAACACACATATATTCTTTATATTAATTCATCAAAGAAACGTTACATATATATAGGAAATATATAGGAAAACATCACCTACTAGATCCGAAGAAAGTGGATCTCATTAGCTAAAAATAGCTAACTTAGAAACTCACAACAAACCCAAATCTATCTTTAAGAATTATCTGTAACACCCTTCCTTAACATAGATATATGTCTCGTCTAGTCTTCATCAACACTTTTGTCCACTCTACAATCTCATGGACTACGCTTTTTCTTCACCACATCTTCTAGCTTCCCACTTGATCCATTTAAGACAAAAACTTTTGACCATCAATGACACATTTGTAATGACTGTACTGCTAATCATTTTATGAACATGCTTCCATCAGTTTCACCACATCTTCTAGCTTCCCACTTGATCCATTTAAGACACAAAAACTTCTGACCATCAATGACACATTTGTAATGACTATATTGCTAATCATTTTATGAACATGCTTTCATCTGTTGAAATACATGGCCTTCTGATGTATTCATGAGTTACATGGGAAATAAGTTTCTTCTGTATTACTTCCATCCATGGAAATACATAGCCTTTCGTTGTATTTGCAAGTTTTCTAGGAAAATATAATAATATAGATACAGAATGTACTAGAAACCAATCTTACAACTTGACCTTCCTCACCAACATACAAGCACACAAAAAATAACTTGTAACATATTATAAACATAATTAAATTAATGATTTGTTCTCTCGGCACCAAAAAACATAAAAAACCACCAATTTAAATTATGCTACTTTGTTATAATGTTGGTTCTTGATAATTCATTACAATTAAAATAAATATAATAAAATCACAATAGCATTCCCAAACTCATATAAAAACTCGCATAACTATTATTGCCACAATTTCTAGACAGATCTACCACATGGACCATGAAGCAATTGAAACAGGTTATTTACCAATAGAAGAATCTTTGTGCACAATAATTTGATGAATCTTCTCCACGTAGGTTTGAAATATGAACAATATATTTTCCAGTGCCCTTCAATTCTTCTCTATTTCTGATACAAGCACCAATATGTAGTGTCTCCATCCAATCTAATTTATTATATCACGCCGAATGCAAGCACCAACATGCAACACCACTTAGAACATTGTTTGTTTAGCTCCACTAGATTGAACCTTAATATCAACTCTTCCCCTCTTTGATTGCCGACACTCCACACGGTCTTCAACATATTTGGACAACTATTTATTCTTTGATAGAGGCAGCTCCAAAAAACCACTCACACATAGCACACGTAAATTTTCACAACAACAAAAGAAAAACAAAACACATCTACACTAATATATGTACATAGGATCAATCCTTAGATCTCTTCCATCTTCTTGAGCCCTACCATGAGGGAGTGGAGCTAAGATGAGCTCTGATACCAACTTAGAAATTTCAAAAACAAACATTACACACAAAACACAAATATATTCTTTATATTAATCCATCAAACAAAGGTTATATATATAGGAAAACATCAATGACTAGATCCACAACAAGTGGATTTCATTAGCTAAAAATAGCTAACTTAGAAACTCACGACAAACACAATGAATTATCTCTAACACTTGGAGATGAAATGGGTTGTCGAAGAGGCTCTGAGGCTTGGTCAATATGTGAGAAGGTGAGGAGGATGGTGAGCTATGTAGACTCACTTGGAGTATGTGAGAAGGTGAGGAGGATGGTGAGCTATGTAGACTCACTTGGCCATTTTGGTTATATTTGGTCAAGAGAAACCTCAAGTTAAGTTTAAAGGGGAAATGTTAGGTTAAACTTGACTTGGTAAAAGAATCAAAGTTGTTAGGTCAATAGTAGTGGTTTCACTCACATGTTAGTGGTGACTAGTGGTATCGAGCCCATGGTATTTCATGTAATGAAGCCTTTAAATAGGCTCATGAGACTCCATTGTTTGGGTTTTCTAGGATAAATAGTGTGTCTTATGTGCTTTTTCTATGTTATGGTTGATTATTTTTTTTATCTCTAGTGTTTTATTTTTCCTTTCATCCAATCATAGCCTTTCACTCAGTGGGTGGAGGATTGAGTAGGGTCTGTTCCTTTTAATTTTAAGATTATATGTTATAAAGTGCTTTTGGATTTCCTTGATTTTCCTCCAAGTTTCTTTAGAAATATTGCAACCCAAACTTCACATCCATATAAGATAACTCAAGCAACAAGGGTGTTAAAGAGTGATTTCATTTTTCTTAAACCAAAAAATTGTTGCTTTATAGTTATTCTCAAGACCAAAATAGGCTTTCCATCCTCCATTAATCCTTTAATCAACAATGATGGATTTATGTAAGCTTCTAATGAAGGTAATTGCAATATACTTGTACAAATTAACTTCTTTAAGTTGTTATTATCATACACAAAGTTAGAGTGACTAGTGTTCATAGCTTTAAAGATCATAATATTTGTCCTATTAATACTTACTCACGTACCAAAATTAGAAAAAAAAATCTTTAAGGATTCTTAATTCCTTATCAATATTACTTATGGAAAGAAAAAGGATGATCATTACCATTACTAAAGTAATACAACACAACTTTCTTTTTCCAAATACACCTTTAACTCTATAAAAAACAACTCTATATTACAAATATAGAGTTGTTCTTTTTCCAAATAAAGAACAACTCTATATTACAACTCTAATAGAGAATAAAGAACAACTCTATATTACAACTCTGATAGAGAATAAAGAACAACTCTATATTACAACTCTGATAGAGAATAAAGAACAACTCTATATTACAATTAATTTCATATGATCACCCTTCATTATTTTAAATTTAGCCATTACCTTTTTGTACAATGGAATAGTTTTTACCTAAAAAATAACCTTCACACATTCTAATCTCTTTCAATTTAAATATCCTCTCCTTTCTTCCAATTTAATATATGCTCGACTTTAACCTCTTTGTTAATCAATGCGAGTTATAAAATTCCTTTAAATACAACAATAGAAATAATGAAAATAATGAGATAAAACACAACATTCACAACATTGATATATTACTTTAAGATGGAAAATTATCTATCCAATTTCCCATTGATTATCATGTTATTGTAATATTTTAGGAGATGTTATTGTAATCTTTTACTCTTAAAATGGAGAATAATCTATCCAATTTTTCATTTTTCATTGATTATCATGTGGCCCCTCTAAAAAGCTGTTATTATTCCACAACTCTCGTCCACACAAACAGATTCTCCACTCACCTTTCGTCCACACAAACAGATTCTCCACAAACAACATGATGGTTACGCATCAATTTCTACTTTAATGCTGTCAAATTAAGTATACAGTTCAAATTTATTGGTCTTTGACAGAATCTATGGCTGATGTAGTGTTCCATTATGCCAATCACATGGGAAAAAGACATTTGGTCACTGGACTGGCCGCGGAATCACCCGACGCTCCGAGTCACCATGTGGCACCGCAATCGTTTAGAAAAGCTATAATAACTTATTTGATTCGGAATATGCCTATGTATTATCTTCATTTATTACTTATGTTATGTGTATTTCTTATATACTTAGCATCATGCGAGAGTAAAGACACCAACCATACACAAGTGAAACGAAGCTTTACACGTGGGCGGCCCAATTGGCCTAACACCCATAATTTTTATAAAAGAGAACAACA
>JASDQU010245227.1:33394-54193 GCA_032191745.1 Picea mariana | reverse complement strand
TCATTTATTACTTATGTTATGTGTATTTCTTATATACTTAGCATCATGCGAGAGTAAAGACACCAACCATACACAAGTGAAACGAAGCTTTACACGTGGGCGGCCCAATTGGCCTAACACCCATAATTTTTATAAAAGAGAACAACAGTGCACCGAGATAAACTCGTGCCGCACAAAGAAAGAGTTTCCAAAAAAAAATTCACCAAACTTCCCTTAGGCGCTCTCTCTTCGTCACCTCGGCCAGAACTGAAAAGACTTCACCACTTCGTTCTTCCTTGCCTCAGTGCCTGTGATTCGCTTCCTTACCTCAGTCGCACGGTTCATACTCAACCCTTGTTTGATCGGTCTCTTGCCTTAGCCAATTTCTCCTTGTTTGTTCAATCTAGCCAACATGCCTTGAATGAAAGACTCCACGAGACTTCTCAACCAAACTCTTTCCAAACTTGTAGCCGAACTTGCTCTCCTACTTGCCTATCCTTCCAAATGGGCTCTCCCTTGGTTATATAGGTGTGATCTTCCTTCGATGGACGCGTTTATTTAACCTGGAGCATAGTGACCCTTCATTTGTGGAAGTTGATGTCTTAACTGGGAGTGTGCCCCTTGGATGGGCGCTCGTCGCATGTTTTGCACGTCACTTCTTTCGCACGTATTTCTTGATCTGGTCTTCTTCATGGGCGCTTTCCCTTCCATCATGCTCTATCCATACTTGGTCAACTTGTTATGTTTCCTACTTGGGCGCCCAAGTCAAGTCTGCGTTCTCATCACCAGTTCGTCTCTTGGCTTGGCATCCACAACTCGTCCGATTATTGGGCAAATCCCCTTGGAGTGCACTCAAGGTTAGGAGCGTTTCCAATCTTCATTTGGTTGGCTGCCCTTGGTGCACCCAATGCGTCCAAGTTACGTAACTCTTCATTTCACAAGTCTGGTCGGTTGGGCACTTTCACAATCGTCGTGTTTGCTCATCCAAACTTCTTTCCTTGGTGAGAGCACCCATCTCCACCAAGGGCACCCACTTTCTCGTGTCATTAGTTAAGTCTTCAAACTCAACTTACTTCGCAAGTCATGGCATGTCGAAGTCATCTTTGGAATGACAAGGCGCCCAAAGACTGCCACTTCATCTATAAAGTGATCAAGCACCCTCCAGTTCGCCTGACTCATCCATCTCGTCACGTGGAAGGAGCGGGTGAACTCAGGTCCACTCCTGAGGTGTGACATGCTCCCCTAGTCAAAGTGCTTTTCATCCTCGAGAATCTCAACATGCTCAACCTATTGTGACCACCAATGACGTTCGTCTTTCTTCCTTGACTCTACCTCATGTCTCCCTGCTGCATCGTTACTCTGACTGCTTCTGGTGATGATGTGTGTTGGATCCCCTCGTGCCTTAGCTAATTCGATCGTCATGCTAAGTTCATAATAAATCATGTCAAACATAAAAATCACCCATTTCTCTTTGCAACTGTTCGACTCTCGCATCCTTCAAGTCAGCTTAATGCCCATTGCAACACCTCTTTGCAACAATTCGCTATTGTTTTGGAGACGTTGTTTAGTCTTCTTCGTTGTCCTTTCCGCGATAGTGGCTAGTTGGCTCGTTGTTGCCTCCATGAAAAAGAGCCAACATGCCCTTGCACTAGTTTGGGGCTAGAAGGGGGCAACCAACTGAGTTTCTACTTCCATCCCCATCGACCTGTGACACTTCGCCATACTTCTTCGTCAGATACATCAATAGTGGGACATTGGAACTGATTCATCCTTCTCTCTCCTCTATGAGACACTCAAGTTCCATATCATAAATCCAATTTCCAACTCCAAGTGTTTCTATATTCGGTTCAACCTCCTTCTTGGAACGCTTGTACCGAGGTTGTCATTCCTCTTCTTCACACACATGTGTCACGACTGTCTCCACTTTACTTTCCTTGGGTTCGAGCCTCTTCATTTCTTCTACCTACCACCTTGACATATTCTCTTCGTAAAGGCCTGCGAATTTTTCCATGCACTGGGCGATGTTGCCCAAGATGTCCTCTATCTTGTCAACTCACCACTATAATTCTTCCAACAATTCTGATTTGCCTGAGTCCTCTATTTCACCCATGTCTTCACTTCGTCCGCTAATGTCTGCGCAAGGTTGTTGGTTTTCTACCAAACGCAAGGAATACATCTTCATTCCTTAACTTTCCCTTATCATAGGAACTAGACATGGAGCCTGTCCTGAAATGATAGCTAAATAGTCAATGTGCAAAATGGGAACTGCCTTCTCCGTTCGCAAGAACTCCTGCCCCAAAATCACTTTATAATAATCTAGTGGAACAAAAACAAAAATTGTCCTTCCAACCCAATCTCCAAGTTTCATAGAGACATCCTTCATTGTGCCTCCAATCTCTTGTTCTCCTGAGTTGACTGCCTTGAAGGAAGTTCGTGCCTACTCATACTGCAATCCAATATTTCACGCAACGTCATCCCTCATGAAGTTATGGGTTGCACTGTTGTCCACCATAGCCAAAGTCATCTTCCCATTGATTTCTACCTAAACGTAGCTAAGTTTCATCGTGTCAGAGTCTTGAGTGATTTCCGATTGAACCCATTAGGAAGAGGTCCATTAGGTAGAGGTGCATCGGGGGTTCGATCAATTGGATGCTTGACTTGGTAGTGTGTTAGTACCCCGGTAGGTGAGGAGAAGATGTCTATGTACTCTTAAATGATCCCATCCACTTGCTTCTGTTTCAAAGAGAGGCTCTATGTAGAGGCCATAGATGTGGTGACGACCTTCTTCTTACCGTGAGCACGGATCACAAAGAAGATGAACTTCTCGGTCTGTGAAATGGCCTTACTACATTTCTTAGCAAAGATTAAAGAAATAGCGGTAGGCGATGTTACCTCTGGTATCATGTACAATTGTCTACCTAAAGTAATAATAACACTGCAGGGTCTAGACTCATACACAACATGTTGCTTCCATAAATATGATTTTCCTAAAATAACATCACAAAATTCAAGGGGATAAATATCACACAATACCTCATCTTTGAAAGGCTTGATGTCGTAGGGCAGATGACATTGTTGGCTAAAACATAAAACTATTCCTTGGTGAAGGCATCAAATGATGTAGGGTTGCGGGTGCGGTGTCATTGGAAGGTCCAACTGCTTGACAACCTCTGCTAAGATCAAGTTCTTATGACTGCCGCTATCGACAATGAAATGAAGCAAAGCCCCTTTCCCCACATCCATGAGTGAAAGAGGCATTCCCCTTCCTCTGGTTCTTCTGGTTCGCTTGGCTAGATTTTGGTGGTAGAAAAAATGACACTGGTTCAACATCTATAATCCAATTCACTCCTTATGGATTTGATTTAGAGTTATAATCTTCCTCTGAATCAGAATTTTTCATCTCAGCCACCAGTGACATCTTGGAGCAACATTCTTCAATGTTGTGCCAAGGGATTTTATGGTATTCACACCATTTTCCCGTGTCCTTCTTCGACTTCTCATTACCCTTCTTGTGTTGTGGCTTGCACTAGTTGTCCTCAGAGTGGCCATCTTTTCTCTATCCCTTGTTTTGTAGGTTGGGGTCACCTTTGCCTTGCTTCAGTTGTGAGGAGTTTGCAGATCCAAAATCTTGCCTCTTCTTCTTAAATTTCTAATCAATCTTGAAAAAATATCTATAATCTGTACTCAATGATGCGATGTCCAGAAACTCCATTTCTATTTGAATGCATCTATGCATACAACCGCAGTATTTGAGCACCAGATTTCACTCAGAGTCTTTGATACCCATTTTGGTGCGTAGGGTATGGAAAATATTGGTGAAATATGGTACTTTTTGGTCCCTTTCCTGATGCAGGGTGGTCCATCTTGTGTACTGGTCCTCGTAGCTTCCAATAGGGTAGTACTGTTCTTTAATGGAATCCTGGAAGGAATCCCATGTGGGGGAGACCACAAATATTGCAGATTCCTCTATGGCCCTTTGCTTAGAGTAAGTATCCCACGAGTCCTTAACATGGAAGACGACCTTGAGGAGTGCAAAAGTAATATTTTTCCTATCAAAAAAATTGTGGACCAAAATATACCCTTCGAGTAGATTCAACCATTTATCTACATCATCCGCATCTATCAGTCCTTCAAATAATGGAATATCAAAATTTACTTGTACCTTGAAGGGGGTCGCATGGCCGCTTGATGAAGATGCATCTCCTGTGGGAAGTCGTCGAAGGATCTGTGCAAAGTTGTCCATCATTTCGTTGATTTGTTGAGCAAGGGTTTCCTCGAGCAACATTTTAAGAGGATCTCCTTCTCCATCATATTTCTTTTTGTGACCCATGGGTTGTTTTCGGGTTCGAAACAACCGACCTTGCAAAGGCTCAATTGGTTCGAGTCCCAACTTCTTGTACCCAGATCTTGTCGGGGACATGCAAAAAGAAAAACAAATGAAGAGAAGACCGCTCTGATACCCATGATCTAGATTTATGAGAGAAAAAAAATGAATAATAGACTGAATACAATAACACATAGATACGAAGAACAACAACAAATATCCAATGAACAATAACTTCTATTGAATAAATGAAATAGGATGAAACTGTAAAACTGTAGAACTGAAAACAACTTGCTCAGATGGTAGTAACTATGTCTGAGAAGAGATGTGGATGCTATGTGCATTTGTATGAGTAGAATGATTACAATGAGGCTCCAGAGTCCTTTTTTGTTAAAATATTGTGTAACTAAAAAGAATATTCTTATCCCCTTTCGTGGATAAAGTAAAAGATAAAATATATTTATTATTGATTAGATCAATACCCTTTTGTGGATTGATCATGTCGAGCATTGTAATTGACCAAATCCCCTTTTGTGGATTGATCATGTCGGGCATTGTAATTGACCAAATCCCCTTTTGTGGATTGGTCAAACCCTAATTGTAATAGGCAGAATGAGAAGTCGGCCCCCAAATTAAATAAAGGTGGTTATAACCACCCAGAATGAGAAGTTGGCCCTGCCAATGAAAAGACACTTATGTTCACACCTGCTAGATTGTATAAATAAGAGAGTTTGATGCCTCATTTACTCACTCACTCAGTTGTTCATTAGAGCGCAAGTTTGGAGCTACAGTTGGAGAAGAAGGAAGAGAGAGAGAGGCGCATTATTGGAAGAGGATTTTCTCTAGTGTTTGGTTTATTGTCTTGGAATTGCATTGGCTATCTATATTAATGATTTTTTTCTAGGTTTTCTTCCTCATGAGGGTTTCCCAGGATAAATGTTGTGTACTCTTGTGATTGTGTTTCTCTCAGTGATTCTATCTATGTTATTGTTATGTAGTAAATTGAAAGTAACCTAATAATAACAGAAAATGTAACATTTTTAACATTACTCATGAATGCCAAAACCCTAGACATCCAAAACCTAACCCTAGGAGATGGAACACCAAAAGTTATGTGGGCCCCGATGGGTAAGTTGGTACCTCAACTTCCTAGGGTCATAACATTTTCATACAACCTCTGTTTTAGGTGTGTGATAGCCCATTGGAAATGTATTTTTGAGAACTACACATTACACCATCAAACTCTCACTCTATCTACAGTTTGAATGTGGCAAGCCAAAAAAACACAGTTTAGGGCCCCAAAATGGCCTTGGAAGTACATAAAGATGTGCTAACATGAAAACATCCAAACTAAGCCAGTTGGATTAAGTGGGAGGCCACAAATATCCATTTGGAAGCTATGTAGGGATTCATATAGCCCTGAAAGTGTAGAACCCACAATTACAAAGAAGTACAAAAGAACGTGTTGAACTAAAAATTGTCAATAGAAGCCAGTTGGAATAGGTGGGTGACCAACAATATCCACCTTGATCAATGAATTTGATGAAGGGGATAAGGTGTTTCTTCATCTGCAACCTTATAATCAGAATTCACTCAAATCCTACCATTATTATAAACTCACCCCCAAATTCTATGGTCCATACCGTATTCTCAATAGAGTGGGGTATGTGGCCTACCAATTAGAGTTGTTAGTCACTCTAAACTTGATTCGAAAGGATCTAGAGAGGCCTAGGAATGACTTAGAGTTCTCATAAGTACCTCATGAAGCTCATAATGACCTCAGTAAATAAAGAAAAGGAAAAAAATTGAAGTCCTCAAAACTCATCAAAATTGGCATCATCGCGAAGAGCACATCGCAAGATTTCCAACAACGTAAACAATTCGTCAAATGAAGTTACAGATCAAAATATATTCACAGTCAAACTTTTGGTGAACCTAGCTCGGTCAACAAGGATGAGTCAACATCCTTACTGCTGACGTCGGCATCAATACAGATGATGTTAGCACTCATATAGGGTACGTGGATCAATCAGTTAGTGATGCGTGTCATTATGACATCAGCATGCTGACATGGAAACACTAGAGGTTGACATGTGTCACTCATTTTCGACATTTCTAGGTCGACATATGGACCAATGAGAAAGTTCCATGTGGTAGTCTGTGGAACCATGTGGAATCCTTACAGCCAAATGGTAGGTGACGTGGCATTCGTACCATATGTGGCAAGATGACCAAGCAGGAGGTGACGTCGCAGGATGACCGTGTAAGCAATTGACATGGGCCAATGAATGGTTTTCACGTGGCAACGGGAAAATTCCCAATGAGGGATAACCACCAAATTTCCAATTTAAAAAGGGGGGTTGGCCAAACGACCAACTCAATCCGCCAAAGTTAGGGCAACTCTCCACCAGATCTAGCAAGATACCACTAAATCTGGTTCGAAGATTCCACCATATCCAACATATATTCCAAAGTTAGAGGCCATCATGGTGGTTAATACCACTATGGTATATTGTTACAACAAAGTTCTAAAATGGGAGGCCCGCAAGTTTGACCTCGGGACCTCCCCCAACAACAATGCCTTAACATAACCTCCACCAAACCACTTGGGCTAGCGCTCATATTGTTTACTCTGCCAAGATTTTTATTTAAAAAATGATCTTTTCTAATGGACGGAGGGAGGTAGGGTGCACGATGGTAATACCATGCATGAATTCCAATGAAACATTTAATGAAGTAATTGCAAGTTGCAGGCATGAAAATCGAGATGATTTTTCTAATAGGCTTGGGAGTGCCAGAGTCAGATTGAAGCATGGAGATAGTCATTTTTGGGTAATTCAACGCCACAAATTCAATGGTGCTATCTGTTTTCTGATCTAAGCAAAGATTCTGCAACTTAATTCCAAAATGAGGTATACTTATGTATTTTTCCAAATTCTTTTGTTAAGTTAATAAAAAGGCCTACCCATTTGAGAGTAGGACCTAAAGACGTAGTCCACTAGGGATGAACTCCGTTATCAAGTTTTTTTGTGTTCAGATTGATGCTTATGTTTCTTTCTTATTGATATTTCCTTCTTTATGGTGCACTTTAATTTATTCTCATTTAATACAATTCTTTAATAAGTCATATTGATGAAAAGATCGTCGATCAAGTTGGTATCAGAGCAGTCATATTTGACTTGAATTTTTGAGTGTGAAAGCTTACTAGGGACAAGCATAAATAGGGTGAAGGAACACTTAAGACTTTCAACCCAATGATTGGTTGTGCATCCCTAAAGAAGAAAATGGATGAAGAGGACAAGCGTGATGAGCAAGAGAAAAACTTCCATACGGTGTTCTGTCACATGTCAGATATGGTCAAGCAAATGTATGGAGTTTACGAAAAGAGGATGGGAAAGAAAGGAAAGAAAAATGAAGCACTAGCAGATGAAAATTCTTTAGTGAACCAAGGGGTTGGAGGAGACTCTCCCGAGCCTCCATCTTCACCATCGAGTTCTATCTTTTCTTCCACTCATCATTCTCATCATTCTCATCATTTGAATGTTAATCATAAATCCTCTTTTAAGAAACGATTATTAAAGCTTGATGTGATTTTTTCTTTACCTATGTTTAATGAAGATGATAATCCTGAAAAGCTAGATAATTGGATCCAACATGTTGAAGTATATTGTCATGTACAACATATTGATGAAGAGGAATTGAAAGTGCAATTAGCCTCTCTTCAGTTGGAAGGAACTGCTCTTGTATGGTGGGAGAGCAAGATTCATGACATAAGTAAGTGTGGTAATATTCTTTCTTCATGGTCGGAATTTAAATCAGCAATAATGAAGCAATTTTATCCATTGGGTTATTTACATAAATAAATGATGGAATGAAAAACTTTAAGACAAAGTAAATGTCAAACAGTACAAAGTTTCACGGAGGAATTTAAGAAGAAATAACTTACACTAAACATTCCTTTAGATTCCTATGAAACCTTAATGAAGTATATTGGTGCACTTCACAGTTATATTCATCATACTTTATTGTTATCTAATCCCACCAGTCTTGACAAAGTTTGTGTGCAAGCCATACACCTTGAAAGAAGAGGAAATATTGTTCAAGAGGATCCCACAAGGAAGCCTTCCAAGTTCCCACATAATCAGTTTAAAAGAAAGGACAAAAAAATTGCCACTACAAAGAAGGGAGAAGGAAAGTCGCCTTGCACTCATTGCAAGAGGGATGGTCATGATGATGAGCACTATTGGAAACTGCATCCAAAGAAGAGAAAAAAACATTTTGGTGGAAAGGGGAAGACAAAGATCGGTGCTACAGTACAACAAGATCTTGGTTCTGATTCAGGAGATGAGGAAAATATCACAACAGTTGGAGTACAAGGTAAAGGTTCCCTTCATTCTAGTTCAAGTTCCACTAATGAATCTCATGATGATGAAAGAAAGAGAAATGAATTGTTTCACATAAGGGTTGTATCTAAGCATACTAAAATTGATACTTTGTTTGATCCGGGTTCCCAAGTTAACTTAATATCTGAGACACTTATCAAAAAAATGGGCCTTGAAACAAAACCACATCTAAAGCCTTATTCTCTTGGTTGGGTATGCGACAAAGAAAAACTTAATGTCACCAAGTAGTGTAGAGTTATATTTGTTATTGCTTCAAAGTTTGTTGGTGAAGTTGATTTGGATGTTGTTTCACATGATATATGTGGCATAATGTTAGGGAGTCCATATCTTTATGATAGAAAAGCAATCTACTTTTGTCATGAGAACAAATATCACCTTACTAAAGGAGGAGTGGAATACATTGTTAGAGCCCACAGTATGAAGGTAAACACAACACTTGTTAGTGCAGGACAAAGGAAAAGACTCATAAACACTAATAAGAGATATGTACTAATGGTTGTAAGAGAAAAGGATGTTAGAACATCTGATGCCTTCCAAGGATGTGATCCTTATCATAAGAAAGATTCAGGGATGATTTTAGGGGCTAAATTTCTCTCATGGGATAATTTTCCATGGTTTTTCTAAAAAAAGAGATTTGTTATTTTAAAAATGATTCGCCCAAATTCTATAGGATAAAATTATTTTAACTTAAAATTCGCTAAAAATTTATAAAAACTATAGAAAATACTTAGAAACTTGAATATTTTTACAAAAATATCGCCAAACATTTATAGTTGGAATATGAAGGGTTAGTAATATTCGCCAAGGTTTCTACATTTTAAAATAAATTTACATCCTTAAAATCATCCCTAGAAAGAATTAATTGATATTGTTTTTAATTATGATGAGATCTTTCAAGAACCGGATGGATTACCTCCTAAGAGGGAAATCCAACATGAAATACATCTTCAACATGATTATCCCCTTCCTAATGTGGGCATGTACAAGATGTCGGTTATAGATATGACATAGATCAAGAAACAGGTACAAGATTTGTTGGATCAAGGGATCATCAGGCCCAACTCATCTCCTTGCGTTTCTCCAATTGTGATGGTGAAAAAGAAGGATGGCTCATGGTGAATGTGTGTCGATTATCGAGCCTTAAACAAAATCACGGTGAAAAATTGATACCCTCTTCCTCGTATAGATGATTTACTTGATCAATTAAAGAATGTTGTTTATTTCACTAAGTTGGATTTGTGCAGTGGTTACCATCAGATTAGGGTTGCAGAACAAGATGCATGAAAAACTGCCTTTAAAACCAAACATGGTTTATTTGAGTGGTTAGTTATGTCGTTTGGGCTTTGTAATGCCTCGAATACCTTCGTGTGTGTAATGAATGATGTATTTAGGCCATTCTTAGATGACTTTGTAATTGTGTATATATATGACATTCTTATATTTAGTGGGACTTGGGATGAACATGTATGGAATGTAAACAAAGTATTGGATACTTTGCAAAGGGAAAATTTGTATGTAAAATTGTCCAAATGTGAGTTTGGAAAGACCTCACTAGTGTACTTAGGTCATATTGTAGGAGGAGGACATTTGAAAATTGATCCTTCCAAAATAGATGTAATTGTAAATTGGACTAAGCCCACAAATGTAACCAAAGTACAAAGATTCTTGGGTGCAGTTTAGTACTAGAGGAGATTCATCACAAAATTCTCATTTATTGCAGCTCCTTTGCATGCCTTGACCAGTGTAAAGAACAATTTTCATTGGGGAGGAAAGCAACAAAAGGCCTTCGACACAGTGAAGGTAAATATCAGTACAACACCGATATTAGCATTGTCGAATCTTCAACAACCGTTTGAGATCAATACTAATGCCAATAGTTACGCCATGGGTGCAGTATTAATGCAATATCGTAAGCCTATCTATTACCACTCTAGAAATTTTAACCAACTTGTTGTTAACTATCCTACATATGATAAATAGTTGTATGCATTAGTTCAAAGTGTGAAAAAATGGAAGCGTTACTTGTTAGGGAAGGAAAAAATCATACATACATACAACAACCCTTACAATATCTTCAAGCACAAACCAAGCTGCAACAATCTTGACATTACAGGTGGATGGGTTTTCTTCAATAGTTTCATTTGGTAATCAAGTATAAAAATGGTACAAGTAACAAAGTAGTTGGTATGCTTTCTAGACCTCCTATTGTTGTTTCTATTGTTTTGAAGAATTCTTCTTTATCTCATGACAACTATGTTGAACAATGTGTTGTTGATGAATATTTTAAAGATGTATTTGAGAATATAACCCATGGTGCATAGGTGGAGAACTATTGTCTACAGGGGAACTTAATCTACCATCTTGGAAATCTATGTATTCCTAAAAGTGAACGAGTCCATGTAATATGAGAAGTTCACACTCGTCTTGTGTCTAGGATTTTGGGGTAGGAAAAACCATGGCTCGTATGAAAAGTTTTTGTTACTGGCCTCAAATGAAAGAAATTGTAACCAAGTATGTAAAGGGGTGTGTGATGTGCTCTACTTTTAATCCCACTAATAAAAAATTGGGGCTATACTCACCACTTCCTGTAATGTCTCATCCATGGGAAAGTATTTCCATGGAATTTTTAGGGGGTTTATGATTCAGGTGGATATTGGTGGCCACCCACCTTTTTCGGATGGCTCAAAACAGTTTTCTGGCAATTTTGACAATTTACTATTTTTAGTAGTTTTTAACTTCCAGGGCCATTTTGAGGGCTCAAATGAAGTTTTTTTGAGATCGAGGATATCAATTATAGACAAAGGAATCATTGATCCCCCATAATGAATCTCCTCGATTATACCTTTCCAACGAGCTATCACACGCCTAAAACGGAGATCGTATGCAAAAGTTACGACCCCAGTAAGTTGATGTACTCACTTACCCAAACGAGGCCCACATGAATTTTGGTGCTTCTTCTCCTAGGGTTAGGTTTTTGGATGTCTAGGGTTTTTGGAATTCTTTCTTATTTTAAAAAGGCCTTCAGATCCTCATTGTAATCATCTTCTTGCGAATGCGAGTAGCTGTCACATCTCTTCTCAGAGATAAGCTGCCACCATTCCAACGAGTCTTTCACTCTGTATTTTTACAGTCTCTGTACATTTATTTCATTAATAGAATTTGTGTATTACTGTATATCTGTGTTTATGGTTGCATCTCTGATACATTTATGTTATATTATTGAATATCTGCGATATCTCTGTGCATTTCTTTATTATATGTCCAATCTCATTTTGTGCCGAAAATAATTCGGATCAATGGTATCAGAGCAGGCTGTTCTTGATCATTTTTTTTTCAGTGCATGTCCCCGACGAGGTCCAAGTATAGAAAGTTGGGTCTCGAGCTTGTCTCTCTTGAATACAATCGCTCTCGCACACCCAAGAAACCCTCAATGGCGGAAGAAAAGAAAAACGATGGAGCAGACGATCCTATCAATCTGTTGTTTGAGAAAGCTCTCACGTGACAGAGGGGCGAAATGATGGAGAATTTTTCCCACATCCTTCAATGCCTACCAATAGCATCAAGCGCATCTTCATCAAGCGACCACTTTGGAGGCACCTCGCCTTTCAAGGTACAAGTTAATTTTGATATTCCTGTATTTGAAGGACAGATAGATGCAAAAGCCTTAGAAAAATGGTTAACTCTGCTAGAAGGTTATTTCTCTGTTCACAATTTTTCCGACAAAGAAAATATCACCTTCACACTCCTTAAAGCTCTCCCTCATGTCAAACATTGGTGGGAAACTTATTGGGAGCAAAGTTCCATAGAGGAGTCTGGAATATATGGGGTCGGTCCCACTTGGGATTTTTTTGTGGATGCGGTAAAAGAACAATATTACCTTGTTGGCAACTATGAGGAACAGTACATGAGATGGACCACACTGCGGCAAGAGAGGGGCCAAGCAGTTCTGGAGTTCACCAATACCTTCCATACCTTGCGCACCAAGCTGGGTATCAAAGACTCTGAGAGACATTTGGTTCTGAAATACCATGGGGCTCTACATAGATACATCCAGAATGAAACAGATGTTCTGGACATCTCATCACTCGGTGATTCTTATCGATATGCTATTAAAATTGAGCAGAAATTTAAGCACCAAAACAAACGGGAGTTTGGGTCTGCAAATCTGCAACAACCAAAGTATGACAAAGACGGCCCTAACAAACAGTCTCCTAAAAACCAGTCCAAGACACAGGAAAAGAAGGGTCACGGGAAGACAAAGAAGGACACCGAAAAATGGTGCGATTTCCACAAAATCTCTTGGCACAACACCGATGAATATCGCTCAAAACAGTCATTGGTGGCTGAGATCAAAGACAAGGAGACGAACCTTGATTCTGAATCTGATTCTGAAAATACTGGTAAATGACAGATCATTGACATAGACCCCACTACTATTATCATCACCGCAACAATTCAACCTGAAGAACCAAAAGATCCTGAAGAGGGGGAGCACCTTTTTCATTCACAGATGCAGGTGAAGGGGACCCCGCTACATTTTATTGTTGATAGAAGAAGTTAGAAGAACCTCATCTCAACAGAGGTCGTCAAACAGTTGGGATTGTCGACAACACCATACCTGCAGCCATACAACATCGGGTGGCTTCGCCAAGTACGAGATCTTCGTGTCAACCAGCAGTGTCGATTGTCATATGGTATCCATCCCTTCAAGGATAAGGTATTATGTGATGTTTCCCCAATGGATGTCTGTGATGTTCTCTTGGGCCAACCATATATGTGGAAGCACCATGCTATTTATGAGTCTCGACCCCACAGTGTCATTGTTACTTTGGGGGGTCATCTCTATAGAATACCAGAGGTATTTCTGACTATTGTTCCACCAAAAAAGTGTCGCAAGGTAGTATCTGATACTGCAAAATTCAACTTCTTCACAATCTGTTCAAAAGGGGAACATAAGGACATTGGAACCACTACAACCTCGCCCCAAGCACCTTCTATCCAAAAGAAGCAGGTCAACAAGGTTGCAGCAAAGTGCAAAGATTCCTTCTACACATTGTCCTCTCATGTAGCCTGACTTGTTAAATAGCCTCAGCCTCAACAAGTTCATGATAGACTTCCACAAACTGGCAGCGTGACGTCTCCAGCAAGGAAAGCAACTCACTAAGATGTAGATTCAACAAACGCTTTTCTGTCTCCCTCAGGAACTCAACACAATGGAGACCATTTCCTCCTAAGGAGGGAGGATTGATCCAGGTGGATATTGGTGGCCACCCACCTTTTTCGGCTGGCTCAAAACAATTTTCTGGCAATTTTGGCAATTTACTATTTTTAGAAATTTTTAACTTCTGGGGCCATTTTGAGGGCCCAAATGGAGGTTTTTCGAGATCGAGGTTCTCAATAATAGCCGAAGGCATGATTTATCCCCCAAAATGAATCACTTCGACGATACCTTTCCAAGGAGCTATCACATGCCAAAAACAGAGATCATATGCAAAAGTTATGACCCCAGGAAGTTGATGTACTCACTTACCCAAACGGGGCCCACATGACTTTTGGCGCTTCATCTCCTAGGGTTAGGTTTTTGGATGTCTAAGGTTTTTGGAATTCCTTCTTATTGTAAAAAGTCCTTCAGAGCCTCATTGTAATCATCTTCTTGTGAATGCGAGTAGCCGTCACATCTCTTCTTAGAGATAAGCTGTCACCATTCTAGTGAGTCTTTCACTCTGTATTTTTACAGTCTCTGTACATTTATTTTATTAATAAAAATTGTGTATTACTGTATATCTGTGTTTATGGTTGCATCTCTGATACATTTATGTTATATTATTGAATATCTGTGATATCTCTGTGCATTTCTTTATTATATCTTCGATCTCATTTCGTATCGAAAATAATCCGGATCAATTTACCAATGTCGAATTCATGACTACATGTATGTAGTATTGGATAGGTTTCAAAATATGTGTGTCTTGATGCCATGTAAAAGGCAGGTCACTACTGAGCAGACTGCTAATCTCTTCTTTCAATATGTTTTGGTCCACTTCGGATTTCCCACATTCATTATCTCGGATTGAGATACTTGATTCCTTGGAGAGTTTTGGACAAGTTTGTGGACAATGATGGACACCAAGTTGAAGAGGAGTATGAATTTCCATCCACAGACCGATGGTCAGACAAAGGTTGTTAACCGAACAATGGTACATTTGCTTCGAGGCTACTGCAACAAGCATCCCAAGTTGTGGGATGACCAGATACCCTATATTCAACATGCTTACAATCAATCTTTACATTCCTCCACTCAGTATTTTTCATTTGAAATATGTTTTCGATACTTGCCTTAGGTCCCTTTGGACTTGATGTATGGGAAATATGTTTATTAAAACGAAGAAAGAAATGAAGACAGGGCCTGCAAGTCCATTCAAAGGATCCAACAAGTTCACCAAGCAGTTAGGGAGCAGTTGGAGAAAAGTCAAGCACAATATAAGGCTCGACATGACAAGCACATGGTTGATTATCAGTTCCAAGTCGGAGACCAAGTATGGCTTCACATCAACAAGGATAAGGTGAAGGGTTAAGTAAAGAAACTCAATCCTATCCGATATGGACCCTTCACCACTTTGGAGAAAAGCGACACCAATGCTTTTCGTTTAGATCTTCCACCTTATATGCAGATTTACTCAATTGTAAACATAGAAAACTTGAACATTTTTGAGCCTTCGATGATCATGGATCAAGGTGAGGAATTTTCACTACCTTTAGTTTATGAGTTTTCTCCTGAATACTTGGATGAGCTGAAGGAATATATCATTCTGGACAGGAAAACAAGGACTTCATGCAGGGGTGATGTCGATTATCTTCGAGTGGGATTAAAGGGCACACATCCAAGAAAGGCAAAGTGGATTAAGAAAGACAAAGTGAGAGAACTCTTCCCTCACTTACATGTTGATTGATAAAGGATTTTGGTGGTCCAAAATCTCTCAGTGGGAAGGCGTGATTCGAAAGGATCCAGAGAGGCCTAGAAATGACTTAGAGTTCTTAGAAGTACCTCAGGAAGTTCAGAATGACCTCAGCAGATAAAGAAAAGGAAAAAATTCAAAGTCCTGAACACTCAACAAAATTGGAATCATTGCGAAGAGAGCTTCGTAAGCTTTCCAACAGTGTAAACGGTTCGTCAAACGGAGTTACAGATCAAAAGATATTCACGGTCAAATATTTGGTCAACCTAGCCCCATTAACATGGATGAGTCAACATCTACACTGTTGACGTCAGCATCAGTATGAATGATGTCAGCATTTTGTATAGGGTATTTTGATCAATCAAAGAGCGACACATGTTATGATGATGTCAGCATGCTAACGTGGCAGCACTAGAGCCTGTCACGTGTCACTCATTTTCAACATTTCCAGGTCAACATATGGAACAATGAGAAAATGCCATGTGGAAGTCCGTACAACCATGTGGCATTCGTACAACCACATGACAAATGATGTGGCATCCGTACCATACGTGGCAAGATGACCAGGTAGGAGGTGACATGGCAGGTTGACCGTGCAAGTAGTTGATGTGGGCTAATGAATGGCCGCCACGTGGCCCAGTCATGGGCTGCCACATGGTAGCGGGAAAATGTCCAATGAGGGATAACAACCGAATTTCCAATTTAAAAAGGGGGGTTGGCCAAATGGACAACCCAATCTGCCAATGTTAGGGCAACTCTCCACCAGATTTGGCAGGATCCCACTAAATTCGATTCGAAGTTTCCACCATATCCGACATTTACTCCAAAGTTAGCGGCCATCGTGGTGGTTAATACCACTATGGTATATTGTTACAATAGAGTGCTAAAATGGGAGGCCCGCGGGTATGACCCCAAGACCTCCCCCAACAACAATGCCTTAACATAACCTCCACCAAACCACTTGGGATAGCGCTCATATTGTTTACTCCGTCCATATTTTTATTTAAAAATCAATCTTTTCTAATGGACGAAGGGAGGCAGGGTGCGCGACAGTACGATCGAGCATGAATTCCAAAGAAACATTTAATGAATTAATTGCAGGTTGTAGGCATGGAAACTGAGATAGGTTTTCTAATGGGCTTGGGATTGCCAGAGTTAGATTGAAGTGTGGAGACAGACAATTTTTGGGTAATTCGATGCCACAAATTCAATGGTGTTGTCTATTTTCTGATTTGGTCAAAGCTTCTGTAGCTTAATTCCAGAATGAGGTATACTTATGTATTTTGAAAAATTATTTTGCTCAGTTAATAAAAAGGCCTACCCATTTGAGAGCAGGACACAGAGACGTAGTCCACCAGGGACAAACTCCGTTATCAAGTTTTTGTGTTCAGATTCATTCTTATGTCTCTTTCTTATTGATATTTCCTTCTTTATGGTGCACTTTAATTTATGCTCATTTAATACAATTCTTTAATAAGTCATATCGATGAAAACATCCTCAATCAAAGCTCCACCATGTTTTTTATATTTCCTACTTAAAGAAAGTGATCGACACTAAGTGCCATACTCAGACTAGTCTACTTGGGTTGGATGAAGAAGGTTCCATTTGGTTACAACCACAAGCCGTCTTGGACCAACGTGAGCGTCATGTCCGCAAGTGCACTATCAAGGAAATTCTAATTTAGTGGAAGGACATACAACCAGAAGATGCCACCTAGGAGTCGACCACCATTTTGCAACAATTTCCCCATCTCAAACCTTGAGGAAAATGTTTTTTTTAAGGGGGAGGGAATTTTAGGGACCTAACCTCCCTAACCCCTATATTTTCTATATTAATAAGGCCTAGTAATAAGGAAGAATAAGTCAAATATAAGAAGACCTAATAAACGCTTTTGATTCTAGAAAGATCTTCCTCTAGATTGTTCTTTTGGTAGATGGATTTAGTATAAATATGAGTCAAGGACATGAGAATTTTTTGTCTTAAGAATTATTTTAATAGAGCGTTGTTTTGTTGGAGGTTGACCCCTTTAAGAGGCAAGTGAACATTGTTTTCTGTGAATAAAGATATTATTTTGGTGCATCGTGGTTTCTTATATTGTGTTGTTCCACTCTATAGTATTTTTGTTTTTTGCTATTATAATAGATCTGCTATGTTATAGTTCTCTACAATTATAAAAACTCAAATTTCACATAGTTATTCACAAATTCTATAAATAAAAATTATATATTTATAAAGGTAATTCAATTTTCTACATTTCATATTTTTACACCATATTCAAATTCAATAACAAGGTAAGTTGAATATTCCCTCCAAATTAACATATTGTTGTTTTTACATATTTGCATTGCCACTTGGCTTGAAATTACCCTTTAACATTAAACATACACTAAACCTAAAAATCAGATTAGTCTTGGCTTAATAAAAAATATGGTGAACAAATACATTAACATTAAACATTCCCTAAACTTAAGTGGTTACTCTAATGAAACCTGCGCTTCTTATTTGCTTCTCTGTAGGCAAAGGGACATTTCATTTTTCAGGAAGCAAGACTATGCGCACAGATGGTGACAAACTCACAAGTTGTACCAAGACAAGTGGCTTTGAAGAATAAGCTTAAACTGCCTTCATAACGTAGGAAACAATAGTGCCATGCCCAATGGAGGAAACTATAAACAGAAACAATGAAAGGGCACGAGGATTGCAGAATAAGAGTAGGTTCATCTAAAACGTCTCCAAGGTTATGAATTCATCTGAGCAACTGTCCAACGTGTCTAAGGTAGGCAAGTGGTTATTCACCTCCAATTTTATTTTTTAAGTCGTTATTTGACAGTGAATTATGCACGTTATTGTAGACAAAATCGTGTTGAACATGAAGCTAAGTTGTATGAAATGCAAATGGAGGGCCATAAAGACAGTTACATATGTAAACAGGTTTTCATGGCTGCAATTATTTTGACTAAATTTCAATCTGTCAAGCAATTCTAAACTCAAAAGTATGATGTGCTTAGTAACTCATCCAATCCACAAATTAATTGAGGAAAGTGCTATAGTGTGGTCTGTTCAGTGACTGTATTCATCACCTACAAATGCAATCATAAAAATTTGCAAGAATAAATAACGTTCCATCTCTCAGCTTATGAAGAAATCGTCGACAACGCGTCGCCTGTTCGATTCCTCTCAAGTCTTCTTGGAACTCTTTGTGAAGGAGTTTATTTCATTCGAGAACGGAGCAGCGCACAGGTGAACACATATCTTCATAGAATGTTAAAATTAAATTAATTTGTATTTAAATAATATATTGAAAATATTAATTAGAAAACCAAAATTAACTTACATTCATTTTTATTTTGTTGTTTATTTGTTTGTTCTCAAACTATATTTATAACAATTTAGATGATATTTTTTTATTATATTTAAATTTAATTTAATTAACAAAACAATTTAAAAAAAAAATAATCCATTAATTTTATTAGAGATTAACATAATTATATAAATATAATAACAGAGCAAAATCGGGTGAAAATGATGTTAGCATTGAGTCAAAATCTATACAAAATTCTTGAAATTTTATAAACAAACATTTCCATTTGAAGCATTCCAAAATATTCATGGGTTTCAAAAATTCATCTCAGATATAGACATAATCCTCAAGTGAGGAGTTACAAAAATAAGTAGAAATGTGTTCTTGATGAGACTCTTTGATCTTCCCAAAGTTGGAGGGAATTTTTGTTATTTTCCTGGTAGACATGAGAAAAAGTGATGTGAGTAAAGGAAGATTGCATATGTTTGATATCTCTAAAGTTGAAACAATAAATTTTTTAATTCAACATCTCCATTCATCCATTAAGTCACAAAATGAATCCACCATTACATATCAAATACATTCAATGTTTCTCTTCGAACATAATGAGATCCTAATTTTGGAGGATAGCAAAATGAAATTCTAGTAATGCATTCACTAGTTATGTTCAAAGGAAGCTAGAAATCAAAATGCAATATTGGTAAAGAGAATGTTTTGTGATTATATGGAGTGGTCAAATTATTATTGAGAAGTGGATGAAGTGGTCTAATTATTATTGAGGTGAATTTAATTCTACTTAAATATATTATGTGCACACTTACATGACTTGATCTCTACTAAAATACCATAGTTATATGTGTAATTTTACCATTCACTTTTAGAATAGTAATAAGACTTTTAACTTCAAAGGATGAATAGTTAACATGGTTCCAATAATAGTTCATGACTTATGTAAAAACCTCTACTTAAATATCATAGTTAAAGGTGTAAGTTTACCATTAACTTTTAACATATTAATAGATTTTTTAGCTTTAATAGATGAATAATTAATATTGCTACAATGGTAGTTCTTTTACCAAATTAAAAAACTAAATTTCTAACAATTTGTATGAGATATTTCCTTAATTTTTGCTTATAAAATTTTTCTAATAATTATCATTAATTTGAATCTCTTTCCTTAACATGTGAATAATAAAAGTTAAATTTATTTTATTAATGTCCATATTAAAATATATTTTAATTATATTTTTAAATGTAAAAGCACCTTCACGTTGAATGTTGAATATGGAATCATACAATCTCTTACAATATAATATAATAAACACCTCTTAATTAAAAAAATATCAAAATCAAAACATTTCTTAATTAAAAAAAATCAAATAAAACACAAATCCAATGTTAAAAGTAATTTTAATAACCAATATAAAAAACAAAATTTTCGAAATATGACTTTAATAAAGATATTTGAGATGGGAAGAATCAAATAGACTTTCATATATTTATGAGATGGGAAGAATCAAATTTATGATGGCTACACGTAGTTCTGAAAGGGATATAAGCTAAAGCAAAGTGAACTATCTATTACCTTCAACTAAAGCGAAAAATCCTTTAATATTTTGCGACGTTAAGTTTGAAGAACGTTATTGGAATCTAACTTTAGTTGGTGATGTAAAAATCCTTTTCCATGAAGATGGCGTTTTGGAACGAAATACTAAATTATTTTTATTTGTAATCCGTAGAGAACACTTCACATGTCAAAGCATATTATAGGTGTACTCCGGAGATCCGAGATGCCCTTCACCTTTAGAAATACTAAATTATTTTTATTTGTAATT
>JASDQU010245227.1:7477-33106 GCA_032191745.1 Picea mariana | reverse complement strand
TATATCAAAGAACATTTTAATGTTTCAATAATTTTATTCTCATCAAGCAAGATATTGAGGAAGAGTTGGCTAACCCCTCCTCTAGATTAGTTTTCTCATGAGGGTATCCAAGGAATTTTTTTCCCCACCCTTCCTCGAGCATACAATTTTAGTCAAGGTGGATCTTAGGGAAGGCTTAAATGACCCTTCCTCTAGAATGGTATTATGATCGAAGAGGGTGTAGGAATAGGTTTCCCAACTTTTCCTTGAGCATATTATTCTCATCAAAAGGGAGCCCGAGGAATGGTTGGTTAACCCTACCTTGAGCATAGTATGCTCATCTAGTGAAGCGATGATTAACCCTTCCTCAATAATAGTATCATCATCAAGGGGGAAGGGGGAGGGGGGAAGGAAGGGTCAAATGACCCTTCCTTGAGCATAGAATTCTCATTGAGATAGAACTTGGGAAGGGTCAATCAACCCTTCTTTGAGCATAGTATTTACATCAAGGTGGAACCTATGGAAATTTTGAAATACCTTCCTTGAGAATAGTATTCTAATTTGTTAAGGATGATCCAAAGGAAGAATCAATTGACCCTTCTTTGAGCATAATATTCTCATCGAGTGGGATACTAATAAAGGGACAATAAACCCTTCCTCAAGAATAGTATTCTTGTAGAGGGGGAGCTCAAGGAAGGGTTAGACAACCCTTCCTTGACCATAGTATTTCATCGATGGGGATCATGAGGAAGGGTTGACCAACCCTTCCTCGAGCATAGTATTCTTGTCAAGGGAGACCCATGGAAGGGTCATGTGACCCTTCCTCTAGTGTGGTATTCACATTGAGGGTGATCATGGAGTCAAATGAACCTTCCTTGAGCATAGAATACTCATTGAGATAGAGCTTGGGAAGGGTCAATTAACCCTTCCTTGAGCATAGTATTCACATCAAGGTGGAACCTGTGAAAAGTTTGAAATCCCTTCCTTGAGAATAGTATTCTAATTTGTTAAGGAGGATCCCAAGCAAGAATCAACTGACCCTTCCTTGAGCATAATATTCTCATCGATGGGGATCCTAGTGAACAAACAATAAACCCTTCCTCGAGAATAATATTCTTGTAGAGGGGGAGCTCAAGGAAGGGTTAGGTGACCCTTCCTTGATGATATTATTCTCATTGATGGGGATCATGAGAAAGGGTTGACCAACCCTTCCTCGAGCATAGTATTCTTGTCAAGGGAGACCCGTGGAAGATTCATGTGACCCTTTCTCTAGTGTGGTAGTCACATTGAGGGTGAGCATGAAGAAGGATCATCAAACCCTTTCTTGAGAATACTATTCTTGTAGAGGGGGAGTGAGGGAAAGGAACTGTTATCCCTTCCTTGAGTATAGTATTCTTGTCAAGGGGATCTGTGGAAGGTTTTTCTATCCCTTCATTGAGTGTGTATTCTCATTGAGGTGGATCCCATGAAAAGGTTGGTCACCCTTCCTTGAGAATATTATTCTCATTGGGGGGGGCTCAAAAGAGTGTTGATTGTCCCTTCCTAGAGCATAGTATTCTAATTGAGAGGGAGCCCAAGTAAGTGTTTTTCAAACCTTCCTTGAGCATAGTATTATCCTTGAGGGTTGGTTGACCCTTTAGTAAACATAGTATTTTCATCAAGGGGTATCTTGGGGAAGGGTTATCTAAAAATTCCTCCATCTAGCTTAGTATTCTTGTTGAGGTGGAGCTTAGGGGTCTGTCAACCAACTAATCCTCAAGAATAATACTTTCATTAAGGGACCTATCCTATGGAAAAGGTTAAACGACCCTCTTTGAAGCATAGTATTCATGACAAGCGGGAGGCTACAGATGTATCAATTGACCCATCTTCAATATTAGTGTTCCTATAAAGGGGGAGACCGAGGAAGGGTATATTGACCCTTCCTTGAGGTTAAATTTTACATTGAGGGGGATCCAAGGGAAGGGTCCACCAATCCTTCTTGAAGTATAATATTACCATCTTGGGTGATCTCGTGGAAGGGTTGGTCAATCCTTTCTAAATCATAGTATTCTTGTTGAGGGGGACCCTAGATAAGGTTCAATTGACCATTCCTAAAGAAGAGTATTCATGTCAAGTGCGTTCTCAAAGAAGGGATGATTGATCCTTCCTACAAAATAATATTTTACTAGAGGAATGTCTTGGGGAATGGATGACCAAACCTTCCTATATCATATTATTCTTGTCTATGGGGAGATAGGGGAAGGTTTAACCAATCCTTTGTCAAGAATAATATTCTCATTGATGGGGAGCCCAAGGAAGGGTCCAATGATCATTACTCAAGTATAGTATTATTGTTGATGGGATCCTTGGGAACATTCGACCAATATTTCTTTCAATGTTGTATTCCCATCACAGGAAAACATTTCAAACAAATGGTTACCTTAACCTTTTGTTGCATAGTAATCACATTTAGAGGGATCCCAAAAAAACTCTTCCTATATTTAAAATTAAAATATTATACCTATATTTTATATCTAAAATTGTTTAATAATGAACTCAAGGCAAAAAAAAAAAAACTATACTTTAGAGAATAGAGAATTTCACTTGAAGCAAATTTGCAATGATGTTAATATCAAGAAATATTCTTAAGCATTGGATATTGCATATACAATTTGGATATTGCATATACAAGCAGTTTAGAGAGTGAGTTAGGTATCTTACACTAGGTATATCACTTTCCAAAGAAATGTTTTGGTTTGAGCATTCAATATTATTAATCGGGATAAAGCAAATATTTTTTTGTTTGGAGTTGGATAGTCTATTTACAATATTTAAAATTTTAAATAATGACAGTAGAGACAGGAATAAAGCATTTTATTAATCGAGATAAAGCAAATATTTTTTTATTTGTTTGTTAATATTTGCAAATTTTGACATAATGAGTTGGATAGTCCATTTACAATATTTAAAATTTTAAACAATGATAGTAGAGATAGGAATAAGGATTTGGCCATTGATGTTAGCTTCTAATTATCAATTCAACGTGAGATCATCCACCCAATAAATACAAACAAACTTAAAAATTCAACATCTTATTAATATTTTTTTAATATTAATTTTTAAATTTAATTTAATATTTTATTATTATTAATTTTTAAATTTGATTTTTATTTTAGACAATTTATCAACATTACTTATATATATTTTTTGTTACAAATCCTAGTAGTTATTAGAATGTAATTACTAGTTCGAGTTATATATTACATGCAGTATATCACTTTCCCAATAGGGATAAAATGTTGTTAGTAGGATAAATATATGCTATTGTTTTGTTCTGGTTGATTTTTTATCTATCATATTTTATATTTTCTGATCTATCATGTTTTATTTATATTTTCTTATTTATCATCTTTTATTTTTCCTTTCATGTGGTATTAAAGCGAGGTTAACCTGGATTCTCTAGCAAAAGTGGTTTGATTATGTTTTTTCATGTGGTATTAAAGCGAGGTTAACCTGGATTCTCTAGCAAAAGTGGTTTGATTATGTTTTATATATCTATCTGTTTTATTTTTCCTTTCATGTGGTATTAGAGCCAGGTTAACCTGGACTCTCTAGCAAAAGTGGTTTGATGAAAGAAATGCTAAGGAGAGGAATGATGGTTTGTTGAGCCATTAAAGAGGTTGACAGTTGGTCGTTGAGGTCGCTGCCATGATGAGAAGCGCACTGTATCACTATGAGGAAAGGGATTCTCTAACGAAAGTGGCCTGGGCATTGGAGAAGAGAAGTATCTGCGTGAACGAAGGAGGTTCTACCGTTGTGGTCAATTCTTGTGAAAGGGAGGACTTGGTTGTCATCTGCCCAATTGGGCTGGATCCCACACAGTTCCCAGATCTTGGCTGGTGCAACACATCTCAGGTTCGACGTCGAGTTGGAGTTTGTTTTTTTAGAACTCTAGATCTTCGAAGACAAGCTCATCTATGGCCCTCTTAATGGAGAGAAGATTGAAGAGAGGCTCCACCAACAGTAAGCCCAAAGAGTTTGAGGGGAAAAGTTTTAAGGAGGTGTTCGAAGATTTGATCCCAAATCTCTTTATGTAGGTCAAGGTTTATGAGGTAACCTCTGTCAATGGGGAGACAGTGTAATGACAGCTATGTCCTAGGTGCTTCCTCCGAGTCTCAGGTTCGAGGTCACTCGTCTCACCTCTTGTGCGTATTCGTGCCCTTGGTTAATACCCAGATGGTATAAGGTTGTGAGACTGCGATTGACGTCGTGGAAGGAGAGGAGGAGTGCGTTTTTTATTTTTCGGGACAGGAGGAGGATTTAGGCTCTAGAGGCCGCGAAGTGATGGTAATGGTCACGTAGGGATAATAAGGTTTAGGTTAGAGTGAGAAATTTGCAGGTGTGATCTTGAAATACCCTTGCCATACACATATTGCATCTAATAACTAGGGCATGTGCGAATAACATATTCCAAGAAGGAGATGTTTTTTGTTCCAACGTACATTGGTCACGAACTTGGGGATCGATCCATATAAAAACTGGAGTCACACAAAGCAAAAACGATTAGTTGAGAACATGAAGGAGATCGACATGGAATTCTCAAGTGGTGAATGTGAAGAAAAAGTGTGTGCAACGCGCTCGTGGGTGCTAATGGGAATAAATATTTGAGGGAAAGAGAGTGGATCCATTGTGAGGAATTGTATAGGAGTACTCCATGACCCACTTAGACTTAGAAATTGCAAGAGTAGACATTGAACATAAAACACATATATATTCTTTATATTAATTCATCAAAGAAAGGTTACATATATAGGAAATATATAGGAAAACATCACCTACTAGATTCGAAGAAAGTGGATTTCGTTAGTTAAAAATAGCTAACTTAGAAACTCACAACAAACCCAAATCTATCTTTAAGAATTATCTGTAACACCCTCCCTTAACATAGATATATGTCTGGTCTGGTCTTCATCAACACTTTTGTCCACTCTGCAATCTCATGGACTACACTCTTTCTTCACCACATCTTCTAGCTTCCCACTTGATCCATTTAAGACACAAAAACTTTTGACCATCAATGACACATTTGTAATGACTGTACTGCTAATCATTTTATGACCATGCTTCCATCAGTTTCACCACATCTTCTAGCTTCCCACTTCATCCATTTAAGACACAAAAACTTCTGGCCATCAATGACACATTTGTAATGAATGTACTGCTAATCATTTTATGAACATGCTTCCATCTGTTGAAATACATGGCCTTCCGATGTATTCACGAGTTACATGGGAAATAAGTTTTTTTTTTATTACTTCCATCCGTGGAAATACATGGCCTTTCGTTGTATTCGCGAGTTTTCTAGGAAAATAAAATAATATAGATACATAATGTACCAGAAACAAATCTTACAACTTGACCTTCTTCACAAACATACAAGCACACAAAAAATAACTTGTAACATACTGTAAACATAATCAAATTAGTGATTTGTTCTCTCGGCACCAAAGAACATCAAAACCCACCAATTTAAATTATGCTACTTTGTTATAATGTTGGTTCTTGATAATTCATTACAATTAAAATAAATATAATAAAATCACAATAGCATTCCCAAACTCATATAAAAACTCACATAACTATTATTGCCACAATTTCTAGACAGATCTACCACATGGAACATGAAGCAATTGAAACAGGTTATCTACCAATAGAAGAATCTTTGTGCACAATAATTTGAGGAATCTCCTCCACGCAGGTTTGAAATATGAACAATATATTTTCCAGCGCCCTTCAATTCTTCTCTATTTCTGATACAAGCACCAATATGTAGTGTCTCCATCCAATCTAATTTATTATATCACGCCGAATGCAAGCACCAGCATGCAACACCACTTAGAACATTGTTTGTTTAGCTCCACTAGATTGAACCTTAATATCAACTTTTCCACTCTTTGATTGCGACACTCCACACGGTCTTCAACATATTTGGACAACTATTTATTCTTTGATAGAGGCAGCTCCAAAAAACCACTCACACATAGCACACATAAATTTTCACACCAACAAAAGAAAAACAAAACACACCTACACTAATATATGTACACACTAGTATATGTACATAGGATCAATCCTTAGATCTCTTCCATCTTCTTGAGCACTCCCATGAGGGAGTGGAGCTAAGATGAGCTCTGATATCAACTTAGAAATTTTAAAAACAAACATTACACACAAAAAACACATATATTGTTTATATTAATCCATCAAACAAAGGTTACATATATAGGAAAACATCACTGACTAGATTCGCAAAAAGTGGATATCATTAGCTAAAAATAGCTAACTTAGAAACTCACGACAAACACAATGAATTATCTCTAATATCTGGAGATGAAATGGGTTGTCGAGGAGGCTTTGAGGCTTGGTCAATATGTGAGAAGGTGAGGAGGATGGTGAGCTATGTAGACTCACTTGGCTAGTTTGGTTGTATTCGGTCAAGAGAAACCTCAAGTTAAGTCTAAAGGGGAAATGTTAGGTTAAAATTGACTTGGTAAAAGAATCAAAGTTGTTAGGTCAATAGTAGTGGTTTCACTCACATGGTAGTGGTGACTAGTGGTATCGAGTCCATGGTATTTCATGTAATGAAGCCTTTAAATAGGCTCATGAGACTCCATTGTTTGGGTTTTCCAGGATAAATAGTGTGTCTTATGTGCTTTTGCTATGTTATGGTTGATTTTTTTTTTATCTCTAGTGTTTTATTTTTCCTTTCATCCAATCATAGCCTTTCACTCAATGGGTGGAGGATTGAGTAGGGTCTGTTCCTTTTAATTTTAAGATTATATGTTATAAAGTGCTTTTGGATTTCCTTGATTTTCCTCTAAGTTTCTTTAAAAATATTGCAACCCAAACTTCACATAAGGAACAAGGGTGTTAAAGAGTGATTTCATTTTTCTTAAACCAAAAAATTGTTGCTTTATAGTTATTCTAAAAACCAAAATAGGCTTTCCATCCTCCATTAATCCTTTAATCAATAATGATGGATTTATGTAAGCTTCTAATGAAGGTAACTGCAATATACTTGTACAAATTAACTTCTTTAAGTTGTTATTATCATACACAAAGTTAGAGTGACTAGTGTTCATAGCTTTAAAGATCATAATATTTGTCCTATTAATACTTACTTACATACCAAATTTAGAAAAAAAATCTTTAAAGATTCTTAATTCCCTATCAATATTACTTATGGAAAGAAAAAGAATGATCATTACCATTACTAAAGTAATACAACACAACTTTCTTTTTCCAAATACACTTCTAACTCTATAAAGAACAACTCTATATTACAAATATAGAGTTGTTCTTTTTCCAAATAAAGAACAACTCTATATTACAACTTTAATAGAGAATAAAGAACAACTCTATATTACAATTAATTTCATATGATCACCCTTCATTATTTTAAATTTAGCCATTACTTTTTTTTTTACAATGGAATAGTTTTTGACCTAAAAAATAACCTTCACACATTCTAATCTCTTTCAATTTAAATATCCTCTCCTTTCTTCCAATTTAATATACGCTCGACTTTAACCTCTTAGTTAATCAATGTGAGTTATAAAATTCCTTTAAATACAACAATAGAAATAATGAGATAAAACACAACATTGATATATTACTTTAAGATGGAAAATTATCTATCCAATTCCCCATTGATTATCATGTTATTGTAATATTTTAAGAGATGTTATTGTAATCTTTTACTCTTAAAATGGAGAATAATCTATCCAATTTTTCATTGATCATCATGTGGCCCCTCTAAAAAGCTGTTATTATTCCACAACTCTTGTCCACACAAACAACTCTTGTCCACACAAACAAATTCTCCACTCACCTTTCATCCACATAAACAGATTCTCCACAAATAACATGATGGTTACGCATCAATTTCTGCTTTAATGCTGTCAAATTAAGTATACAATTCAAATTTATTGGTCTTTAACAAAATCTATGGCTGATGTAGTGTTCCATTATACCAATTGCATGGCAAAAAGACATATGGTCACCGAACTGGCCGCAGAATCACCCGACGCTCCAAGTCACCATGTGGCACCACAATCGTTTAGAAAAGCTATAATAACTTATTTGATTCGGACTACACCTATGTCTTATCTTCATTTATTACTTAAGTTATGTGTATTTCTTATATACTTAGCATCATGCGAGAGTAAAGACACCAACCATACACAAGTGAAACAAAGCTTTACACGTGGGTGGCCCAATTGGCCCAACACCCATGATTTTTATAAAAGAGAACAACAGTGCGCCAAGATAAACTCATGCCGCACAAAGAAAGAGTTTCCAAAAAAAAATTCACCAAACATCCCTTAGGCGCTCTCTCTTCATCACCTTGGACAGAACCAAAAAGACTTCACCACTTCATTCTTCCTTGCCTTAGTGCCTATGATTCGCTTCCTTCCTTCATTTACCTCAGTCACATGGTTCATACTCAGCCCTTGTTCGATCAGTCTCTTGCCTTAGCCAATTTCTCCTTGTTTGTTCAATCTAGCTAACATGCCTTGATTGAAAGACTCCACGAGACTGCTCAACCGAACTCTTTCCAAACTTGTAGCTGAACTTGCTCTCCTACTTGCCTATCTTTCCAAATGGGCTCTCCCTTGTTTATATAGGCACGCTCTTCCTTCGATGGATGCGACTGCTTAACCTGGAGCATCGTGACCCTTCATTTGTGGAAGTCGATATCTTAACTGGGAGCGCGCCCCTTCGATGGGTGCCCGTCACATGTTTTTCACGTCACTTCTTTCGCATGTATTTCTTGAGATGGTCTTCTTCATGGGCGCATACCCTTCCATCATGATCTACCCATACTTGGTCAACTCATTATGTTTCCTACTTGGGCGCCCAAGTCAAGTCTACGTTTGCATCACCAGTTCGTCTCTTGGCTTGGCGTCCACAACTCGTCCGATTGTTGGGCAACTCCCCTTGGAGCACACTCGAGGTTAGGAGTGTTTCCAATCTTTGTTTGGTTGGCTCCCCTTGTTGCGCCCAATGCGCCCAAGTTACACAACTCTTCATTTCGCAAGTTTGGTCAGTTGGGCGCTTTCGCAACTATCGCGTCCACTCGTCCAAACTTCTTTCCTTGGTGAGAGCACCCATGTCCACCAAGGGCACCCACTTTCCCATGTTGTTAGTTAAGTATTCACACTCAACTTACTTCACAAGTCATGGCATGTCGAAGTCATCTTTGGAATGACAAGGCACCCAAAGACTGCCACTTCATCTATAAAGTGATCAAGCACCCTCCAGTTCGCCCGACTCATCCGTCTCCTCGCGTGGAAGGAGCATGTGCACTCAGATCCACTCTCGAGGTGTGACATGCTCCCCTACTCAAAGTGTTTGTCGTCCTCGAGAATATCAACATGCTCAACCTATTGTGACCACCAATGACGTTCATCTTGCTTCCTTGACTCTACCTCATGTCTCCCTACTGCATCGTTACTCTGATTGCTTCTGGTGCTGGTGTGTGTTGGATCCCCTTGTGCCTTAGCTAATCGGGTAGCTAATCTGATCATCACAAGAATTTCATAAGAAATCACACCAAACATCAAAATCACACATTTCTCTTCACAACTGTTCAACTCTCGCATCCTTCAATTCAACTTGATGTACATCGCAACACCTCTTTGCAACAATTCTCTATTGTTTTGGAGACGTTGTTTAGTCTTCTTTGTTTTCCTTCCTACAATAGTGGCTAGTTGGTTCGCTGTTGTCTCCATGACAAAGAGCCAACATACCCTTGCACTAGTTTGGGGCTAGAAGGGGGCAGCCAACCGAGCTGCCACTTCTATCCTCATCGACCTGTGAAACTTCTCCATACTTCTTCATCAGATACATCAATAGTGGGACATTGGAACTGATTCATCCTTCTCTCTCCTCTACAAGACACTCAAGTTTCATATCATAAATCCAATTGCCAACTCCAAGTGTTTCTATGTTCGGTTCAACCTCCTTCTTGGAACGCTTGTACCAAGGTTGTCTTTCCTCTTCTTCACACACATGTGTCATGACTGTCTCCACTTTCCTTTCCTTGGGTTCAAGCCTCTTCATTTATTCTAACTCCCACCTTGACATATTCTCTTCGTAAAAGTCTGCGAATTTTTCCATACACTAGGCGATGTTGCCCAATATATCCTCTATCTTGTCAACTCACCACTATAATTCTTCCAACAATTCTGATTTGTCTGAGTCCTCTATTTCATCCATGTCTTCACTTTGTCCGCTAATGTCTACGCAAGGTTGTTGGTTTTCCACCAAACGCAAGGAATACATCTTCATTCCTCAACTTTCCCTTATCATAGGAACCAAACATGGAGCCTATCCTGACATGATAGCTAAACAGTCAATGTGAAAAATGGGAACTGCCTTCTCCATTCGCAAGAACTCTTGCCCCAAAATGACTTCATAATCATCTAGTGGAACAAAAACAAAAATTGTCCCTCCAACCCAATCTCCAAGTTTCATAGAGACATCCTTCATTGTGCCTCCAATCTCTTGTTCTCCTAAGTTGACTGCCTTGAAGGAAGTTTGTGCCTACTCATACTGCAATCCAAGATTTTGCGCAACATCATCCCTCATGAAGTTATGGGTCACACTGTTGTCCACCATAGCCAAAGTCATATTCCTATTGATTTCTACCTAAACATAGCTAAGTTTCATCATGTCAGAGTCTTGAGTGATTGTTGATTGAGCCTATTAGGTAGAGGTCCATTAGGAAGAGGTGCATCGAGGGTTCGATCAATTGGATGCTTGACTTGGCAGTGCGTAAGTACCCTAGTAGGTGAGGAGAAGATGTCTCTGTACTCTTCGACGATCCCATCCACTTGCTTCTGTTGCAAAGAGAGGCTCTATGTAGAGGCTACAGATGTGGTGACGACCTTCTGCTTACTATGAGCATGGATCACAAAGAAGACGAACTTCCCGATCTATGAAATGACCTTACTGCATTGCTTAGCAGAGATTAAAGAAATAGCGGTAGGCGGTGCTACCTCTGGTATCAAGTACAATTGTCTACCCAAAGTAATAATAACACTACAGGGTCTAGACTCATACACAACATGTTGCTTCCATAAATATGGTTTTCCTAAAAGAAAATCACAAAATTCAAGGGGATAAATATCACACAATACCTCATCTTTGAAAGGCTTGATGTCGTAGGGCATATGACATTGTTGGCTAAAACAAAAAAATCTTCCTTGGTGAAGGCATCAAATGATGTAGGGTTGCGGGTGCAATGTCATTGGAAGGTCCAACCGCTTGATGACCTCTGTTGAGATCAAGTTCTTATGACTGCCACTATCGACAATGAAATGAAGCGGATCCCCTTTACCTACATCCGTGAGTGAAAGAGGCATTCACCTTCCTCTGGTTCTTCTGGTTCGCTTGGCTAGATTTTGGTGGTAGAGAAAACGACACTGGGTTCAACATCTATAATCCGATTCACTCCTTATGGATTTGATTTAGAGTTATAATCTTCCTCTGACTCGAAAGCTTTCATCTCAACCACCAGTGACTTCTTGGAGCGACATTCTTCAGTGTTGTGCCAAGGGATTTTATGGTATTCACACCATTTTACTGTGTCCTTCTTCGACTTCTCATTACCCTTCTTGTGTTGTGGCTTGGACTGGTTGTCCTGAGAGTGGCCATCTTTTCTCCATCCCTTGTTTCGTAGGTTGGGGTCACCTTTTCCCTGCTTCAGTTGTGAGGAGTTTTCAGATCCAAAATCTCGCCTCTTCTTCTTAAATTTCTGCTCGATCTTGATAAAATATCTATAATCCGTACTCAATGATGTGATGTTCATAAACTCCATTTCTATTTGAATGTATCTATGCAGACAACCACGGTATTTGAGCACCAGATGTCGCTCAGAGTCTTTGATACCCAATTTGGTGCACAGGGTATGGAAAATATTGGTGAAATATGGTACTGTTTGGTCCCTTTCCTGATGCAGGGTGGTCCATCTTGTGTACTGGTCCTCGTAGCTTTCAATAGGGTAGTACTGTTCTTTAATGGAATCCCGGAAGGAATCCCATGTGGGGGCGACCACAAATATTGCAGATTCCTCTATGGCCCTTTGCTTAGAGTAAGTATCCCACGAGTTCTTAACATGGAAGACGACCTTGAGGAGTGCAAAAGTAATATTTTTCCTATCAAAAAAATTGTGGACCGAAATATACCCTTCGAGTAGATTCAACCATTTATCTACATCATCCGAAGCTATCAGTCCTTCAAATAATGGCATATCAAAATTTACTTGTACCTTGAAGGGGGTTGCATGGTCACTTGATGAAGATGCGTCTCCTGTGGGCATTCGTCGAAGGATATGTGCAAAGTTGTCCATTATTTCGTTCATTTGTCGCACAAGGGATTCCTCAAGCAACATTTTAAGAGGATCTCCTGCTCCATCATATTTCTTTTTGTGACCCATGGGTTGTTGTCGTGTTCGAAACAATCGATCTTGCAAAGGCTTAACTGGTTCGAGTCCCAACTTCTTGTACCCAGATCTTGTCGGGGACAAGCAAAAAGAAAAATAAATGAAGATAAGACCACTCTAATACCCCTGATCTAGATTTATGAGTGAAACGAAATGAATAATAGACTAAATACAATAACACATAGATACGAACAACAACAACAAATATACAATGAACAATAACTTCTATTGAATAAATGAAATAGGATGAAACTGTAAAACTGTAGAACTGAAAACAACTTGCTCAGATGGTAGTAACTATGTATGAGAAGAGATGTGGCTGCTATGTGCATCCATATGAGTAGAATGATTACAATGAGGCTCTAGAGGCCTTTTTTGTTAAAATATTGTGTAATTGCAAAGAATATTCTTATCCCCTTTTGTGGATAAAGCAAAAGATCAAATATATTTATTATTGATTAGATCAATACCCTTTTGTGGATTGATCATGTCGGGCATTGTAATTGACCAAATCCCCTTTTGCGGATTGGTCAAACCCTAATTGTAATAGGTAGAATGAGAAGTCGGCCCCCATATTAAATAAAGGTGGTTATAACCACCCAGAATGAGAAGTTGGCCCTGCCAATGAAAATACACTTCTGTTCACACCTGCCAGATTGTATAAATAAGAGAGTCTGACGCCTCATTTACTCACTCACTCAGTTGTTCATTAGAGTGCAAGTTTGGAGCTGCAGTTGGAGAAGAAGGAAGAGAGAGAGAGAGGTGCATTATTGGAAGAGGATTTTCTCTAGTGTTTGGTTTATTGTCTTGGCATTGCATTGGCCATCTATATTAAGGAATTTTTGTTGGGTTTTCTTCCCCATGAGGGTTTCCCAGGATAAATGTTTTGTACTCTTGTGATTGTGTTTCTCTCAGTGATCCTATCTATGCTATTGTTATGTAGTAAATTGAAAGTAACCTAATAGTAACAGAAAATTTAACATTTTAAACATTACTCATGAATGCCAAAACCCTAGACATCCAAAACCTAACCCTAGGAGATGGAACACCAAAAGTTATGTGGGCCCCGATGGGTAAGTTGGTACCTCAACTTCCCGGGGTCATAACATTTTCATACAACCTCTGTTTTAGGCATGTGATAGCCCGTTGGAAATCTATTTTTGAGAACTACACATTATGCCATCAAACTCTCAATCTGTCTACAGTTTGAATGTGGAAAGCCAAAAAAACACTGTTTAGGGCCCCAAAATGGCCCTGGAAGTACATAAAGATGTGCTGACATGAAAACATCCAAATATGCTAGTTGTATTAGGTGGGAGGCCACGAATATCCATTTGGAAGCTATGTAGGGATTCATATAGCCCCGAAAGTGTAGAACCCACAATTACAAAGAAGTACAAAAGAATGTGTTGAACTAAAAATTGTCAATAGGAGCCAGTTGGAATAGGTGGGTGACCACTAATGTCCACCTAGATCAATGAATTTGATGAAGGGGACAAGGTGTTTCTTCTTCTGCAACCTTATAATCAAACTTCACTCAAATCCTACCACTATTATAAACTCACCCCCAAATTCTATGGTCCATACCGTATTCTCAATAGAGTGGGGTATGTGGCCTACCAATTAGAGTTGTTAGTCACTCTAAACTTGATCCGAAAGGATCTAGAGAGGCCTAGGAATGACTCAGAGTTCCCATAAGTACCTCAGGAATCTCATAATGACCTCAGTAGATAAAGAAAAGAAAAAGAATTGAAGTCCTCAAAACTCATCAAAATTGGCATCATTGTGAAGAGCGCATCACAAGCTTTCCAACAACGTAAACAATTCGTCAAATGAAGTTATAGATCAAAATATATTCACGTTCAAAGTTTTGGTCAACCTTGCCCGGTCAACAAGGATGAGTCAACATCCTTACTACTGACGTCGACATCAGTACAGATGATGTCAACACTCATATAGGGTACATGGATCAATCAGTGAGTGACACGTGTCATGATGACATCAGCATGCTAACATGGAAACACTAGAGGTTGCCATGTGTCACTCATTTTTGACATTTCTAGGTCGACATATGGACCAATGAGAAAGTGCCATGTGGAAATCTATGCAACCATGTGGAATCCGTACAACCAGATGGTAGGTGATGTGGCATCCGTACCATATGTGGCAAGATGACCAAGCAGCAGGTGATGTGGTAAGCTGACCGTGTAAGTAGTTGACATGGGCCAATGAATGGTTGTCACGTGGCAATGGGAAAATTCCCAATGAGGGATAACCACCGAATTTCCAATTTAAAAAGGGGGGTTGGCCAAATGACCAACTCAATCTGCCAAAGTTAGGGCAACTCTCCGCCAGATCTGGCAGGATACCACTAAATCTGGTTTGAAGCTTCCACCATATCCAATATATATTCCAAAGTTAGCGACCATCGTGGTGGTTAATACCACTATGGTATATTGTTACAACAAAGTGCTAAAATGGGAGGCCCGCGGGTTTGACCTCGGGACCTCCCCCAACAACAATGCCTTAACATAACCTCCACCAAACCACTTGGGCTAGCGCTCATATTGTTTACTCTGCCCAGATTTTTATTTAAAAAATGATCTTTTCTAAAGGACGGAGGGAGGTAGGGTTCACAATGGTAAGACCGTGCACGAATTCCAATGCAACATTTAATGAATTAATTGCAGGTTGTAGGCACAAAATTCGAGATGATTTTTCTAATAGGCTTGGGAGTGCCAGAGTCAGATTGAAGCATGGAGATAGTCATTTTTGGGTAATTCAACACCACAAATTCAATGGTGCTATCTGTTTTCTGATCTAAGCAAAGGTTCTGCAAATTAATTCCAGAATGAGGTATACTTATGTATTTTGCCAAATTCTTTTGTTAAGTTAATAAAAATGCCTACCCATTTGAGAGTAGGACCCGAAGATGTAGTCCACTATGGATGCACTCCATTATCAAGCTTTTTTGTGTTTAGATTGATGCTTATGTTTCTTTCTTATTTATCTTTCCTTCTTTATGGTGCACTTTAATTTATGCTCATTTAATACAATTCTTTAATAAGTCATATTGATGAAAAGATCGCGGATCAAGTTGATATCAGAGCAGTCATCTTTGACTTGAATTTTTGAGTGTGAAAGCTTACTAGGGACAAGCATAAATAGCGTGAAGGAACACTTAATACTTTCAACCCAAAGATTGGCTGTGCATCCTGAAGGAAGAAAATGGATGAAGAGGACAAGTGTGATGAACAGGAGAAAACATTCCATATGGTCTTCTGTCGCATGTCAGATATGGTCGAGCGAATGTATGGAGTTTACGAAAAGAGGATGGGAAAGAAAGGAAAGAAAAATGAAGCACTAGCAGATGAAAATGCTTTAGTGAACCAAGGGGTTGGAGGAGACCCTCCCGAGCCTCCATCTTCACCATCGAGTTCTATCTCTTCTTCCGCTGATCATTCTCATCATTCTCATTATTCGAATGCTAATCATAAATCCTCTTTTAATAAACCATTATTAAAGCTTGATATGATTTTTTCTTTACCTATGTTTAATGAAGATGCTAATCCTGAAAAGCTAGATAATTGGATCCGACATGTTGAAGTATATTGTCATGTACAACAGGAATTGAAAGTGCAATTAGCCTCTCTTCGGTTGGAAGGAACTGCTCTTGTATGGTGGGAGGGAAAGATTCATGACATAAGTAAGTGTGGTAATATTCTTTCCTCATGGTCGGAATTTAAATCAACGATAATAAAGAAATTTTATCCATTGGGTTATTTACATAAAGAAATGATGGAATGACAAACTTTAAGACAAAGTAAATGTCAAACAGTAGAAAGTTTCATGGAGGAATTTAAGAATAAATAACTTACACTAAACATTCCTTTAGATTCCTATGAAACCTTAATGAAGTATATTGGCGCACTTCACAGTTATATTCGTCATACTTTATTGTTATCTAACCCCACTAGTCTTGACGAAGTTTGTGTGCAAGCCACGCACCTTGAAAGAAGAGGAAATAATGTTCAAGAGGATCCCACAAAGAAGCCTTCCAAGTTCCCACATAATCAGTTTAAAAGAAAGGACAAAAAAACCGCCACTACAAAAAAGGGAGAAGGCAAGCCATCTTGCACTCATTGCAAGAGGGATGGTCATGATGATGAGCACTATTGGAAACTGCATCCAAAGAATAGAACAAAACATTTCGGTGGAAAGGGGAAGACAAAGACTGGTGCTACAGTACAACAAGATCTTGGTTCTGATTCAGGAGATGAGGAAAATATCATAGCAGTTGGAGTACAAGGTAAAGGTTCCCTTCATGCTAGTTCAAGTTCCACTAATGAATATCATGATGATGAAAGAAAGAGGAATGAATTATTTCACATAAGGGTTGTATCTAAGCATACTAAAATTGATACTTTGTTTGATCCAGGTTCCCAAGTTAACTTAATATCAGAGACACTTGTCAAAAAAATGGGCCTTGAAACAAAACCACATCTAAAGCCTTATCCTCTTGGTTGGGCATGCGACAAAGAAAAACTTAATGTCACTAAGTAGTGTAGAGTTATATTTGTTATTTCTTCAAAGTTGGTTGATGAAGTTAATTTGGATGTTGTTTCACTTGATATATGTGGCATAGTGTTAGGAAGTCCATATCTTTATGATAGAAAAGCAGTCTACTTTTGTCATGAGAACAAATATCACCTTACTAAAGGAGGAGTGGAATACATTGTTAGATCCCACAGTATGAAGGTAAACACAACCCTTGTTAGTGCAGGACAAAGGAAAAGAATCATATTAAACACTAATAAGAGATATGCACTGATGGTTGTAAGAGAAAAGGATGTTGGAACATCTAATGCCTTCCAAGGATGCGATCCTTATCATAAGAAAGAATTCAGGGATGATATTAGGGGCTAAATTTCGCTCATGGGCTAATTTTCCATGGTTTTTCTAAAAAAGAGATTCGTTATTTTAAAAATGATTCACCCAAATTCTATAGGATAAAATTATTTTAACTTAAAAATCGCCAAAAATTTATAAAAACTATAGAAAATCCTTAGAAATTTGAATATTTTTACAAAAATATCGCCAAACATTTATAGTTGAAATATGAAGGGTTAGTGATATTCGCCAAGGTTTCTACATTTTAAAATAAATTTCCATCCTTAAAATCATCCCTAGAAAGAATTAATTGATATTATTTCTAATTATGATGAGATCTTTCAAGAACCGGATGGATTACCTCCTAAGAGGGAAATCCAACATGAAATACATCTTCAACATGATTCTCCCCTTCCTAATGTGGGCATGTACAAGATGTCAGTTATAGATATGACATAGATCAGGAAACAGGTACAAGATTTGTTGGATCGAGGGGTCATCAGGCCCAACTCATCTCCTTGTGTTTCTCCGATTGTGATGGTGACAAAGAAGGATGGCTCATGGCGAATGTGTGTCGATTATCGAGCCTTAAACAAAATCACAGTGAAAAATTGATACCCTCTTCCTCGTATAGATGATTTACTTGATCAATTAAAGAATGTTGTTTATTTCACTAAGTTGGACGTGTGCAGTGGTTAGCATTAGATTAGGGTTGCAGAACAAGATGCATGGAAAATTGCCTTTAAAACCAAACATGGTTTATTTGAGTGGTTAGTTATGTCGTTTGGGCTTTGTAATGCCCCGAAGACCTTCGTGTGTGTAATGAATGATGTATTTAGGCCATTCTTAGATGACTTTGTAATTGTGTATTTATATGACATTCTTATATTTAGTGGGACTTGGGATGAACATGTATGGAATGTAAAGCAAGTATTGGATACTTTGCGAAGGGAAAATTTGTATGTAAAATTGTCCAAATGTAAGTTTGGAAAGACCGCACTGGTGTACTTAGGTCATATTGTAGGTGGAGTATAATTGAAAATTGATCCTTCCAAAATTGATGTAATTGTAAATTGGACTAAGCCCACAAATGTAACCGAAGTACGAAGCTTCTTGGGTCCAGTTTAGTACTAGAGGAGATTCATCACAAAATTCTCATTTATTGCAGCTCCTTTGCATGCCTTGACCAGTGTGAAGAACAATTTTCAGTGGGGAGGAAAGCAACAAAAGGCCTTCGACACTGTGAAGATAAATATCCGTACAACGCCGATATTAGCATTGTCGAATCTTCAACAACCATTTGAGATCAATACCGATGCCAACAATTATTCCATGGGTGCAGTATTGATGCAATATCGTAAGCCTATCTATTACCACTCTGGAAATTTTAACCAGCCTGTTGTTAACTATCCTACATATGATAAATAGTTGTATGCATTAGTTCAAAGTGTGAAAAAATGGAAGCATTACTTGTTACGGAAGGAAAAAATCATACATACATACAACAACCCTTACAGTATCTCCAAGCACAAACCAAGCTGCAACAATCTCGACATTACAGGTGGATGGGTTTTCTTCAAAAGTTCCATTTGGTAATCAAGTATAAAAATGGTACAAGTAACAAAGTAGTTGGTATGCTTTCTAGACTTCCTATTGTTGCTTCTATTGTTTTGAAGAATTCTTCTTTATCTCATGATAACTATGTTGAACAATATGTTGTTGATGAATATTTTAAAGATGTATTTGAGAATATAACCCATGGTGCACAGGTGGAGAAATATTGTCTGCAGGGGAACATACTCTACCATCTTGGAAATCTATGTATTCCTAAAAGTGAACGAGTCCATGTAATATGCGAATTTCACACTCCTCTTGTGTCTGGTCATTTTGGGGTAGGAAAAACCGTTGCTCATCTACAAAGGTTTTGTTACTGGCCTCAGATGAAAGAAATTGTAACCAAGTATTTAGAGGGGTGTGTGATGTTCTCTACTTTTAATCCCACTAATAAAAAATTGGGGCTATACTCACCACTTCCTGTAATGTCTCATCCATGGGAAAGTATTTCCATGGACTTTGTAGGGGGTTTACCAATGTCGAAAAGGGTTCATGACTACATGTATGTAGTATTGGATAGGTTTTGAAATATGTGCATCTTGATGCCATGTAAAAAGCATGTCACTACTGAGCAGACTGCTAATCTCTTCTTTCAGTATGTTTTGGTCCACTTCGGATTTCCCACATCCATTATCTCGGATCGAGATACTTGATTCCTTGGAGAGTTTTGGACAAGTTTGTGGAGAATGATGGATACCAAGTTGAAGAGGAATATGAATTTCCATCCACAGACCGATGGTCAGACAAAGTTTGTTAACCGAACAATGGTACATTTCCTTCAAGGCTACTGCAACAAGCATCCCAAGTTGTGGGATGACCAGATACCCTATATTCAACATGCTTACAATCGATCTTTACATTCCTCCACTCAGTATTTTTCGTTTGAAATATGTTTTGGATACTTTCCTTAGGTCCCTTTGGACTTTATCTATGGGAAATATGTTTATTAAAATGAAGAAAGAAATGAATACAGGGCCTGCAAGTTCATTCAAAGGATCCAACAAGTGCACCAAGTATTTAGGGAGCAGTTGGAGAAAATTCAAATACAATATAAGGCTTGACATTACAAGCACATGGTTGATTATCAGTTCCAAGTCGGAGACCAAGTATGGTTTCACATCAACAAGGAGTGGTTGAAGGATGAAGAAAAGAAACTCAATCCTATCTGATATGGACCCTTCACCATTTTGGAGAAAAGTGACACCAATGATTTTCATTTAGATCTTCCACCTTATATGAAGATTTACTCAGTTGTAAACATAGAAAACTTGAAATTTTTTTAGCCTTTGATGATCATGGATCAAGGTGAGGAAGTTTCACTACCTTTAGTTGATGAGTTTTCTCTTGAATACTTGGATGAGCTGAAGGAATATATCATTCTGGACAAGAAAACAAGGACTTCATGCAGGGGTGATGTCGATTATCTTCGAGTGGGATTAAAGGGCAGGCATCCAAGCAAGGCAAAGTGGATTAAGAAAGACAAAGTGAGAGAACTATTCCCTCACTTACATGTTGATTGATAAAGGATTTTGGTGGTCCAACATATCTCAGTGGGAAGACGTGATCTGAAAGGATCCAGAGAGCCCTAGAAATGACTCAGAGTTCTCAAAAGTACCTCAGGAAGTTCAGAATGACCTCAGCAGATAAATAAAAGGAAAAAATTCAAAGTCCTAAAAGCTCAACAAAATTGGAATCATCGTGAAGAGAGTGTCGCAAGCTTTCCAACAACGTAAACGGTTCATCAAACGGAGTTACGGATCAAAAGATATTCACGGTCAAAGTTTTGGTCAACCTAGCCTCGTTAACATGGATGAGTCAACATTTGCACCGCTGACATCAGCATCAGTATGGATGATGTCAGCATTCGTACAGGGTATGTTGATCAATCAAAGAGCAATGTGTGTCATGATGACGCCAACATGCTGACATGGCAGCACCAGAGGTTGTCACGTGTCACTCATTTTCAACATTTCTAGGTCGACATATGGAACAATGAGAAAATGCCACGTGGAACTCTATACAACCATGTGACATCCATACAACCACACGACAAATGATGTGGCATTCGTACCATACGTGGCAAGATGACCAGGTAGGAGGTGACATGGCAGGCTAACCGTGCAAGTAGTTGATGTGGGCTAATGAATGGCCACCACGTGGCTCAGTCATGGGCTGCAACATGGCAGCGGGAAAATGTCCAATGAGGGATAAAAACCAAATTTCCAATTTAAAAAGGGGGGTTGGCCAAATGGACAACCCAATCTGCCAATGTTAGGACAACTCTCCGCCAGATCCGGCAGGATCCCACTAAATCTGGTTTGAAGCTTCCACCATATCCGACATATACTCCAAAGTTAGCGGCGATCATGGTGGTTAATACCACTATGTTATATTGTTACAATAGAGTGCTAAAATGGGAGGCCCGTGAGTTTGACCCCGGGACCTCCCCCAACAACAATGCCTTAACATAATCTCCACCAAACCACTTGGGATAGCGCTCATATTGTTTACTCCACCCATATTTTTATTTAAAAAACAATCTTTTCTAATGGATGAAGGGAGGCAAGGTGCACGATAGTACGATCGAGCATGAATTCCAATGAAACATTTAATGAATTAATTGCAGGTTGCAGGCACAGAAACTGAGATAGGTTTTCTAATGGGCCTGAGAGTGCCAGAGTTAGATTGAAGCATGGAGACAGACAATTTTTGGGTAATTCGATGCCACAAATTCAATGGTGTTGTCTATTTTTTGATCTAAGCAAAGATTCTGTAGCTTAATTTCAGAATGAGGTATACTTATGTATTTTGCAAAAATATTTTGCTGAGTTAATAAAAAGACCTAACCATTTGAGAGCAGGACCCAGAGACGTAGTTCACTAGGGACAAACTCCGTTATCAAGTTTTTGTGTTCAGATTCTTTCTTATGTCTCTTTCTTATTGATATTTCCTTCTTTATGGTGCACTTTAATTTATTCTCATTTAATACAATTCTTTAATAAGTCATATCGATGAAAACATCCCGGATCAGAGCTCCACCATGTTTTTCATGTTTCCTGCTTAAAGAAAGTGATCGACACTAAGTGCGATGCTCAGACTAGTCTACTTGGGTTGGATGAAGAAGGTTCCATTTGGTTACAACCACAAGTCGTCTTGGACCAATGTGAGCATCATGTCTGTGAGTGCACTATCAAGGAAATTCAAATTTAGTGGAAGGACACACAACCAGAAGATGCCACCTACGAGTCGACCACCATTTTGCAACAATTTCCCCATCTTAAACCTTGAGGACAAGGTTTTTTTTAAGGGGGAGGGAATTTTAGGCCTCCCTAACCCCTATATTTTCCATATTAATAAGGCCTAGTAATAAGGAAGAATAAGTCAAATACAAGAAGACCTAATAAATGCTTCTGATTCTAGAAAGATCTTCCTCTAGATTGTTCTTTTGGTAGATGGATTTAGTATAAATAGGAGTCGAGAGCATGAGAAGTTTTTGTCTTAAGAATTATTGTAATAGAACGTTGTTTTGCTGGAGGTTGCCCCCTTGAAGAGGCAAGTGAACATTGTTTCCTGTCAATAAAGATATTATTTTGGTGCATCGTGGTTTCTTATATTGTGTTGTTCCACTCTGTAGTAAATTTTTTTTCTGCTATTATAATAGATCTGGTATGTTATAGTTCTTTACAATTATAAAAACTCAAATTTCACATAGTTATTCACAAATTCTATAAATAAAAATTATATATTTAGAAAAGTAATTCAATTTCCTACATTTCATATTTTTACACTATATTCAAATTCAATGACAAGGTAACTTGAATATTCCCTCCAAATTAACATATTATTGTTTTTACATATTTGCATTGCCACTTGACTTGAAATCACCCTTTAACATTAAACATACACTAAACCTAAAATTCAGATTAGTCTTGGCCTAATAAAAAATTATGGTGAACAAATACATTAACATTAAACATTCCCTAAACTCAAGTTGTTACTGTATCGAAACCTCCGCTTCTTATTTGCTTCTCTGTAGGCAAAGATACATTTCATTTTTCAGGAAGCTAGACTCTGCGCACAGATGGTTACAAGCTCACAAGTTGTACCAAGACAAGTGGCTTTGAAGAATAGGCTTAAACTGCCTTCATAACGTAGGAAACAATAGTGCCATGCCCAATGGAAGAAACTATAAACAGAAACAATGAAAGGGCATGAGGATTGCAGAATAAGAGTAGTTTCATCTAAAACGTCTCCAAGGTTATGAATTCTTCTGAGCAACTGTCCAACGTGTCTAAGGTAGGCAAGTGGTTATTCACCTCCAATTTTATTTTTTAAGTCGTTATTTGACAGTGAATTATGCACGTTATTGTAGACAAAATCGTGTTGAACATGAAGCTAAGTTGTATGAAATGCAAATGGAGGGCCATAAAGACAGTTACATATGTAAACAGGTTTTCATGGCTGCAATTATTTTGACTAAATTTCAATCTGTCAAGCAATTCTAAACTCAAAAGTATGATGTGCTTAGTAACTCATCCAATCCACAAATTAATTGAGGAAAGTGCTATAGTGTGGTCTGTTCAGTGACTGTATTCATCACCTACAAATGCAATCATAAAAATTTGCAAGAATAAATAACGTTCCATCTCTCAGCTTATGAAGAAATCGTCGACAACGCGTCGCCTGTTCGATTCCTCTCAAGTCTTCTTGGAACTCTTTGTGAAGGAGTTTATTTCATTCGAGAACGGAGCAGCGCACAGGTGAACACATATCTTCATAGAATGTTAAAATTAAATTAATTTGTATTTAAATAATATATTGAAAATATTAATTAGAAAACCAAAATTAACTTACATTCATTTTTATTTTGTTGTTTATTTGTTTGTTCTCAAACTATATTTATAACAATTTAGATGATATTTTTTTATTATATTTAAATTTAATTTAATTAACAAAACAATTTAAAAAAAAAATAATCCATTAATTTTATTAGAGATTAACATAATTATATAAATATAATAACAGAGCAAAATCGGGTGAAAATGATGTTAGCATTGAGTCAAAATCTATACAAAATTCTTGAAATTTTATAAACAAACATTTCCATTTGAAGCATTCCAAAATATTCATGGGTTTCAAAAATTCATCTCAGATATAGACATAATCCTCAAGTGAGGAGTTACAAAAATAAGTAGAAATGTGTTCTTGATGAGACTCTTTGATCTTCCCAAAGTTGGAGGGAATTTTTGTTATTTTCCTGGTAGACATGAGAAAAAGTGATGTGAGTAAAGGAAGATTGCATATGTTTGATATCTCTAAAGTTGAAACAATAAATTTTTTAATTCAACATCTCCATTCATCCATTAAGTCACAAAATGAATCCACCATTACATATCAAATACATTCAATGTTTCTCTTCGAACATAATGAGATCCTAATTTTGGAGGATAGCAAAATGAAATTCTAGTAATGCATTCACTAGTTATGTTCAAAGGAAGCTAGAAATCAAAATGCAATATTGGTAAAGAGAATGTTTTGTGATTATATGGAGTGGTCAAATTATTATTGAGAAGTGGATGAAGTGGTCTAATTATTATTGAGGTGAATTTAATTCTACTTAAATATATTATGTGCACACTTACATGACTTGATCTCTACTAAAATACCATAGTTATATGTGTAATTTTACCATTCACTTTTAGAATAGTAATAAGACTTTTAACTTCAAAGGATGAATAGTTAACATGGTTCCAATAATAGTTCATGACTTATGTAAAAACCTCTACTTAAATATCATAGTTAAAGGTGTAAGTTTACCATTAACTTTTAACATATTAATAGATTTTTTAGCTTTAATAGATGAATAATTAATATTGCTACAATGGTAGTTCTTTTACCAAATTAAAAAACTAAATTTCTAACAATTTGTATGAGATATTTCCTTAATTTTTGCTTATAAAATTTTTCTAATAATTATCATTAATTTGAATCTCTTTCCTTAACATGTGAATAATAAAAGTTAAATTTATTTTATTAATGTCCATATTAAAATATATTTTAATTATATTTTTAAATGTAAAAGCACCTTCACGTTGAATGTTGAATATGGAATCATACAATCTCTTACAATATAATATAATAAACACCTCTTAATTAAAAAAATATCAAAATCAAAACATTTCTTAATTAAAAAAAATCAAATAAAACACAAATCCAATGTTAAAAGTAATTTTAATAACCAATATAAAAAACAAAATTTTCGAAATATGACTTTAATAAAGATATTTGAGATGGGAAGAATCAAATAGACTTTCATATATTTATGAGATGGGAAGAATCAAATTTATGATGGCTACACGTAGTTCTGAAAGGGATATAAGCTAAAGCAAAGTGAACTATCTATTACCTTCAACTAAAGCGAAAAATCCTTTAATATTTTGCGACGTTAAGTTTGAAGAACGTTATTGGAATCTAACTTTAGTTGGTGATGTAAAAATCCTTTTCCATGAAGATGGCGTTTTGGAACGAAATACTAAATTATTTTTATTTGTAATCCGTAGAGAACACTTCACATGTCAAAGCATATTATAGGTGTACTCCGGAGATCCGAGATGCCCTTCACCTTTAGAAATACTAAATTATTTTTATTTGTAATT
>JASDQU010245226.1:95574-109916 GCA_032191745.1 Picea mariana | reverse complement strand
AAGGTCTTATTAATATTGACCTTTATTACATCCGAATACATTGATCTACCTATGTGCGGGTTAGGACCTTAACAGTCAAGTGGAATTTACGGTAACTTCCCCACAACTTGCCGATTTTTTTCCTTTCCAAGAGATCTCACTTGTAGAGCATGCCCCACACACACTAATTGATATAAAATTATTAAACTCACACCAAAAATACTACAGATTTTCCACGATCTAATGAAACCAATCCCACTCAATTTGGATACTCTAGGAGGAAGCTATGATTGTTTTACATAGAACACCTTCTTGAGACTAGTCAATAGGACTAGTCAGATACCCTATCTTACATAGGGTGTATCTACAAATTTAAGATGACCCAGAAGCTGAACATTTTACCACATATACCTTACTAATTTATGTGAATATCCTCCAGAGTTAAGGGTCTGAAACGTTACAGAAATTTTTTTATAGCGAAAATTCCACAATGACTCAGTTCAGGATGATTCCAGAACCCTATCTTGGACATGCTATATCTATGAAATTATAATGCCTAAGGAGATGAATTTTGAACCCAACGTACCTTGATCCATCTACTAAATATTCTCCAATCCGTTCCATCTGGAACATTGTAGAAACAAAGTTATAGAGAAAATGCCAAGGTGTCTCAGATGTAGTAGCGAAACCCCAAGACCTTGAGCTCTGATACCATATGTTAAGAACCAAATATCAATATAGGATAGAAAAACCTCAGAAAAAGTACTCAACGCCTTGAAAAAGAGATAATTTCAAATAATAAGCCTCTTTGAGGGGTCAACCTCCTTTTGCCCCACTTAAATGTTCAAGTACAAGATGATTCAAAATGAAAATGTCTCCTTGGTATATATAGGAGACTAGGAGGTATAATTACAACTAATGGCCTAAAGATGACATAAATAAAATAACATTACTAATATAATATGCCCCAATTAAGGGGTAATGATCCAACATTAGGGCTTAATAGCGTGATACACTCTCTTCACAATTTTAAAATTTCTTCAAAATGTGCGCTAGTGCGCCTAGCTGTCCTCCGTTTGTTCTTTGCTGGTGATGCTCCTACATCAATAAGAATAAAGGATTAAGGTCTTCCTTCATCTTTGTGACTCCTAGATGAGTCATGTATACATCACGATTCTCTTCACTTAAGATCAAACTTCCTAATTTGTCGTTAGGCGGTACATAAATTCTATTGTTATATCTCAACCATCTGTCATTGTCCAATGTATATCCTTCAAACTCTGGTGCCATCATGGTATCTGGTCCAATATTTTCCTTAACTTCCTTGTACCAATCGTCATCTCTCTGTAACGCTAGAATCTTTTTGCGAAGATTCGTCTAAAGAGGTATTACCAAGAATATGTGTGGCCTCCGACTCAATGCATCGACCACTCTATTTACCGTACCTTTTATGTAATAAATATTGAAGTCGTATTCGCTAAGTAGTTTTGATCAATGCCTATGTCGTGCGTTTAGGTTAATCTGTGTAAATATGTGCTGCAATCCACAATAATTTGTCTTAAATTCAAATTTTCGTCCAATCAGATAGTGTCTCCATACTCTCAAGGCATATACAATTGCCAATAACTCCAAATCATGTGTTGTGTAGTTCTCTTCATGCTTTCTTAATTTCCTTGAGATGTAAGCGATCACTCGACTATCTTACATCAATACTCCTCCTAAACCTTCCTTGGATGCATCCATGCATACCAAGAATTCCTTTTCCATTTCGAGGAATTTTAGTATCAACGTTGTCGTCAACAACTCCTTCATCCTTTGAAATTCTTCCACGCACTTCTTTGTCCATAAAAACGTCTTGTTTCTCTTCTGCAATTCCGTGATCAGATTTTCTATCTTCAAAAAACCTTCGATGAACCGTCGTTAATATCCTGCTAAACCCATAAAGTTGTGTACTTCTTGTATGTTTTTTGGCGCATGCCATTCCATAATAGCATCTACGTTCACAGGATCCACCACTATACCTTCACCGGATATAATGTGCCCCAAGTAATGAATCTTTGATTGGTAAAAAGAACATTTCGATAGTTTCCCTTATAATTTGTTTTCTCATAAACACTGCAGTACCAAGTTTAAATGTTCATCATGTTCATTTTTCATCTGAGAATATATCAGTATGTCATCAATGAATACTTGAACAAACTTGTCCAAGTAATCATGGAACACCCCATTCATCAAATTCATGAATACCCCCAGGTTGTTTGTCAGTCTGAATGATAGAACTGTGAACTCATAGTGCTTGAACCTCATCTTGAATGTGTACTTATGAATATATTCCTCCTTAATTCGTAACTGGTGATATCTTGATCTCAAGTCAATCTTCGAAAACATCGTCTCCCCTTTCATATGATCAAACAAGTCGTCTATTCTTGGCAATGAATACTGGTTTTTTATCGTCGTCTTATTCAATTGATGGTAGTCAATACAAATTCTTCACGATCTATGCTTCATTCTTATGAAAATAAGAGGCGCACCCCAAGGTGACACACTTAGACATATAAGTCCCAAGCCCAACAACTCCTTCAATTTCATTTTCAACTCCTGTAACTCAGGCATTGAAATATGATAAGGCGTTCTTGTTATCGGTTCAGTTCCAGGTTTCAAGTCGATTGTAAACTCCAACTCTCTTTCAGGTGACAAACCTGGTAACTCAGTTGGAAACACATCTTCAAACTCTCACACTACCAGAAGGTTGTATAATCCTTCCGCCTCCCCCTTTTCTTTTAGATCTAAGATTGCATATAGCTTACATCCTTTGCACATGCTCTTCTATAGCTATAGGGAATAAATGAACTTCAAGGACATTCCCTAGTTTCTTCCTACAATCACTCTTCTCTGCTCCATATCATATGTCATGCTTAACCTTTTTGTCTTACAGTTGGGTATCGCATAGTGCGATTCCAACCAATCCATACAGATCACTATGTCATACAATCTTAAGATCATGACATAAAGGTTGTACTTCATTACAAAATATCCCAAGTTAATGATATAGTCTGGAACCCTTCCTCCAACCTTTTGTTTGGCACTGAAAGCCATTTTTACATACCGAAACACGTCCTGCACAACTTCGTTTACCTTAATTCGTTTAGCGCTGCACTAGAAATAAACCTCTCTGTGGCACCTGTATCTATCAAAATACTAAAATTTTGGTCGACGATTGTACCTGACATCTCGAGCACAGTGGACTAGTGATCGACCTGCCAGTTATTCACCACTGCATGAATCCTATGGGCCTTGCCTAAATCTGCCACTATAGTGGGTCCTATTGACCCATCCGCTTTGGCCTTATCAACCAGACAATCTCGCTAGTAATGTGGCTCTCCACATGTCCAACATCTAGTCTTTGGTCTAATACTCCTGGTTCCCGAAGTAGAAGCGACCGAACTACCATCTTGAGATCCTGGTCTGTTCTACTAAACATGCCTAAATTGCTACTGTTGCGGGCGACGTTGTTGCTAATGCAGTGGTCCTTTGTAGGGAGTCCTATGTTGAGGAAATGGTCATTGTGGTGTCGTGAACATGGGTCCTCTAGACATATTTCTATAGCGTGTTGTCTTTCTAATTGGTGTTTGATGTTGTTGCACTCCTGATGTTGTTTTCGAGTCGTTCTTGCAGGAGTCCTGCCCTGACCCTCGCAGGTCAGCTCTTCCTCAGCTATGGGGGCCTTCTAGATTGCATCGTGCAACGTCTGAGGAATTAGGATCCTCACCTTAGCCCAAATGTTGAAGTTAAGGACGAACACAAACTTGTTGACCTTTAGCTTCTCCGTGTTTAGATGTGGAGCGTACCTAAGTAGATCCATAAATCTAGCCTCATACTCCGACACCATTCAACCACCATGTCATACGGCATTAAACTCATTGAGCTGGCGCTTAATGAATTCCTCTGATAAATACCTCTCCCTAAACCATTCCTCAAACAGTTCCCATGACACGTCTTCGACGGTCATGTTTAGCTGAGGAAGAAGCGTCTTCCACCATAGAAGAGCACTTCCCTTTAGCTGAAAGACCGCCATGTGGAATTTCATGTTGGAGGTGTAGTCACAAAGTGAAAATCACATCGCCATGTTTTGCAACCATGCCTCGGTGGCTAATCCGTCCGTGGCACCCATGAACTCAAGAAACTTCACCTTCTCGAATTCTCTGTAGATGCTACCACCGCTAGCTAGATCGCATTGTGAACCCTCATTAGGTACATGCACCATGACCTCATGTCTATCTAGTCGGTTAATCAAGGCCTCTGACATCCTCTGAAAAGACCTCGTCAAACCAACTACATCCCCCACAACAACCTGCTCCTACCCAATGACTTGTTCTTCTCCTTGGGAGTTAGACCCCTCTGGTGTGGATGTTATTGGAGACATCGCACCTCTTCCCCTAGCACCACGTCATCTACCACCATGGCGTCCTCTAACCATGATTACATTTATACACACATATCAAATTTAATTAACGATAATGTCTAAGTCACAAGTTTAACACAAGGGAAGGCGTAACGGTCCAAATTCCCACAGTTGAACCCACCCTGATACCATATGTAACGACCCTCCGTTACGAGAACCAGTAGTGATGTATAATAGGAAAACACAAAATTTTTTTTTAATCACAGGAAATTAAATGTCACCACATAATGAATAGAAACACCATCGACACATCATCCTAATTAATAACGAAACATAGTCAATGCATCAACATAATTAATAGCAACACATCATATATTAATCACCACATAAGAAATTTCATTAAGTTCATCTGAAATCCACATCATTATCAATCAATTAACATATATCATAAGGAAACTACCCACCCAACCTACCCTGCATGGTTAGGACCTCCAAGACACATAAGCAACACTCAAGTCCAGGATTCATCTGATTGATTTTGACCATTTAAGGTCTCAAGACTGGCGACTGTTCTGAGGAACAAGGAGGTATCTAAATCCCTTTAACCAATCATAACCATGAATCAAGACTAGATTTATCAACTAAGATACTCATCAATTTCAAAAGCAGTGGAATAAAGTTTCTAGCTTAATGATTAAAGAATTAGTCAAGTATGAAGAGTGTGAAAATAATACCTAGGAACCATAAAAACTACTTGAGCATAGGTAAAACCTTAAAATTAGACAGAACGCCAATTTGTAATCATCATCATTTAATCGACATTACTACTTATGAATTTTATTATCTACACATCATATCAATCACATAGGTGGACTAGGTTAAGATGAATCTTATATAACTACCTCTATTATCCTAAGAAATCTGAGTGTTAACTTATCAAATAATTCTTCTCACATCAAGGTATAAATGATTAAGAGAAAAACCATCGGCGTTAGTTTGCAATAAAATCGTTAAGGTTAAATAAACATCACCCTAACTCTTTTCTAAAATTATAATTGCTGCAATCAATCAGGTTTACAACTAAATCACAAGACTATCTCAACCCAACCCCACTGGATGGAGGGTTTATCCATTGTTATACTTATTATTTCTTGTGGTTGAAATGAAAGTTTAATTTAATTACAATCATCACTCTAAGAAATACCCATAAAGTTTATGTCAACCCAAGAATACCCCTTTTTAACTAAGAGCTAAACGTTATTATTGTTAACCGATTAAACTATGTCATTAATCCCAACTTGGATTAACAAGATATCACTTATTTAATTACCACTAGTTGTGTGATCTTGACACTTCTCAATAATATCTTTTGTAAACTTTCATTTCACTCTAACTTTAATTAATTTAAAGTACTGCCATATATTTTTATCCTCATTTAACCATTGATTACCATTTTCAACCTAATATAATAATTGAATAAATCTATTAAATAAATAATGATAAATATCTTATCCCATTGTATCTTTAATACATGTTATTAAATAATCTAACAACGAAGAATTTCGTGAAATGCATGAGGTCAAGAGAAAACGTATTTTCCCTCTCAAAATTAAAGGTTTTCGAATCCCAGTTGTAAAATTCAACTCAACGCTAAACATCATGCATGTGCTATTACGCTAGTACAGGAGACAAGAGGCAATACAACATTCAATACCAGGGACAGGTTACAAGATCATGCGTACTGCTTGTTGTTAAATATAATGAGCAAGAGAGTAACTGAAATTAACTTAATCAAGGATAGTTTTCATTTAAGCAGGAAAACTGATCAACAACTCACAGTAAATTTAGGGCCCAAGGAAAACATAACATAGGAAGCAACGCACACAACTAAAATACTCTTGGACTTAAACATAGAGTCTAGATACAGTCACAAGGGAATATTGGACCCAAAGGTTCAATCTCCAGATTCTTAAGCCAAGCCTGCAGACTATCAAACAAATACCAAGTTATCAACTAGTCATCACATAATATAAAAATCCAACATTAATACAAGCGCCAAGACTTGAGGGAAGAAATAGTATCAGTCAACCAATCAAAAGGGGATTTCGGTAGAGGCCAGCCTCAATCAAATCTCGGTGATCAAGGGTTTGCACGAAGTGCCCACGAATCCTCGTGCACACGCCCCTAGCACAATCCTCTCTAGTCAACTAGAATCAGACTCGAGAGTTTTCTTCGTGAGCCTACGCCTAAGTCCAGAATACAACCATCGTTCCCCTCAACAACAGTTGGGCTAATCCAAGACTTCCATCACAACTAACAATAAGAAATTCGGGTTGGAAGCCAACAAGGGCTGTGACCGAGAATTTTGTTTTTAAAAATTACCTTTGAGAAACTAAAACAACAAGAAAACAATGACGAAGCATCTCAACAATGGCCCAAACGTCAAGGGAGAAGGAAGGAAATCGCATGATAAAAATAAATTCGAGTCATATCTACAGATTTCAAATAAAAATTCCTTCCACATAAGTTTGGTGGCAAAAACAAAAATTGTAGCTTACAATTAAATCAAAGTGTAATATAGTTATATTACACTTTGATTTATTTGATATGAATGGGTTCATGTTTGTGTAGCATACAGGGTGAAGCCTTTCCAACTTGCCAACATATGGGTATGGGTCATCCAATGAATCCTCGATAGAGATACGCTGTCTGAACATAGGAATGGAGTCTTAATAGAGGCATGGAGTCTCTCTTTGAAGAATATATGTGACAATTATGATTAGGGGGCACGCAGTAAGGTGGGATTTTTTCTATAACGTTTTTTCTACGACATTTCATAAGGAACCCATTGGAGGATATTTATTAGATGGATCATGATATGTGGGGTTCAAATTTTAGCTCCCTAGGCCTTATACATTTGGAGATATAGCTCGTGTAAGATATGGATATGAAATCATCCTGAATTTAGACATCACAGATTTTTCAGTATAATTTTTTTCTGTAACATTTCAGACCCTAAAAGCTGTAGGATATTCATATAAATTCTCAAGGTAGTTGTGATAAAAATTTCATCTTCTCGGTCAAGCTACTTTTGTAGATACACCATGTGTAAGATAGGGTATCTGACTAGTCCTATTAACTAGTCTCAAACATGTGTTTTGGGTAAAACAACAATATATTCTTCAATGAGTATCCAAATTAAGTGAGACTAGTTGCATTGGACATTGGATAGTCTATAGTAGTTTTGGTGCAAGTTTTAGAATCAAATATCATATATTGTGCTCTTGGCACGCCTTACAAGTAAGCTCTCCAAGAAGGGACAAAAATCAGCAAGGTGTGGGGAAGTTACCATAACCTCCACTTGGAACATCCAATTTTGATCAGACCTATGGAATTGTAGAGAAGACATATCAGAGAACTACAAAATGAAATTTTTAGACCTAGAAGGGTCGAAATTTTGGAGATACATCAGAAGAAATATCATCTAGTAGAACTACCTCGAAATCAAGATTTAAAAGTGATACTTGGCCAACATTCCACCAAAAAAGGGAACTTCTGCACCAAATAATCCTCCAGACAGTCCTACTTGGACTCTTGATGAAGGTGAAGAAATACGCATGGACATAAATGATTTACAAAAGAAGGTAGTAACAAAAGACAAACTACAAGGGATAATGGATTCAAATGAAGCTAAGTTGGAGGCAATAATGGATACTCAGATGGATGGTTTTAAAAGGGATATCATGGAAGGATTGAAAAAATTCCTAATAGAGAGGCCACCTGAAAGTGAAAATGTATCCCATGAAATTCATGATGAGGACACAAGGAATATGAGTCAAGACTGGAGAAACTCCAACTTTGGGTTGAAGACCAACCACTTTCCTAAGATCGATATGATGATTTTTTATGGCAAGGATCCAATCACATGGATACTTCAGATGGAGCATGTTGTGTTGCTTATATGTTTAGCATAATGTACTCATTAATTATCAATCCAGGATTCGTAATCAACAGAGTTACAAGACACCAGTAAGAAAGATAATTTCTAATGTCACGAGTATAGAATTAAGATAGATTATGTATGCTGAAAACAAATCAAAATAGAAAACTGCAATGCACTTTGGTTGTCTTTCACACAGAGGCTATCTACTCCATTATGGCACATGCAAGTATGAGATGGAGTTGGTTTGACAGATCAACTTTGCTATCTGACCCAGAAAACTAACTATGCAATCCACACTTCTGAAAGGGAAATCACACATCAATCATCAAGACATAGCATGGGTAGTTCAATAGTCAATATACTGAGTATGTTGTGCTTCACAATGTGTTGTTGTGGACTTCACTAGTTCTCCTTCAAATATGTCTGACTATTGCTGCCAACATTCATGCCTATGAAACAAAATCAAATTCATAAAAATAGAGCATATGCAAAAACAAAGCAAGTAAAGAACTCTAAGCAATCATATAATGGAAATCCTAGTTTAAGTTGTATTGCTATCATCTAACATAGTTAAATCTTCAGCCAATTTAACATTTACACTATTAAAAACAAATGCTAATGCTAATCTACGAAGATGCTGACCTTTATTGGGCGGTGGGCCCTTGTTGCTTCAACAGGTCAGCTACTGAAGTCTATAGTAAGTTTGTCTTCAACCCACACATTATTCTCACTCAAATCTCAAAACATAACATCAAACTTTTGTTAACAACTCAACTCATATTCAATCATAGACAATCAAGACATGGAGATAAATGGCGTTCTTCTATTAGTCTTCACTCAGAATATGTTCTACAGTATCACACACTGCTTCACATGTTGGTAATATGCTAACTCTCTTACACTTCCACCATCCTTGCCACGACTATTTAACAGTCTTAGTCGTGAAACACAAAGAGGTGACGTGATTTGCAAATCAATCAAATGTTTAAATTTAATTATTCGGTTACATCTTTTAGCTTAATCCTCATGACACGAAGTGCATGAGGATGAGGCAATCAACAAACTATTCTATCATAGCCTTGCTAAAGAAAATAAACATCCACCAATTGTCTTGGGTGATCTGGAGCTAAACTTAGTACATTCGGTTCTCTATATTGGTACCGTATCGTGATAGGTAGATGGTACTGGATCACAACAATGGGCAAAAGGTGGTACCAGATCACGACAATCCATGACTATTGGTACCGGATCGTAACAGATGAGATTTTAGTAATGGATGCATTTGGTACCGTATTCGGACAGTGGCAGTCTTGGTGCACAAGTACCAGATAGTTGAGCTGGTACAGGAAGGCTGGATTTATCTAGAGGTCAAAGATTATACATGGCAAATTGAAGCATTAGTACATGAAATATTTAATTCCTTAGCTCAATAAACCACAAAATGCATGAATTAACCATACTTTACCTTATGACCTTATCATTGGCTAATGGTAGCGTTCTTGTCATTCACCCAAGCTTAGGTAAGCCAAAAAGGTATAGATGAGGAGTATAATAGGGTAATGGGGATGTCAATTTCGGGTCTCAACATTCCCCCATGCCAAAATCATTGCATGTCCTCATGCAACTGAAAACAAACCCAAAATTTTTCAAAACTCGAAACTGTGTTCTTTACTTTGGTGGATCAATGATGTTGATGGCCGAAGCTTCTTCTTTCAGTTCCCTTTTTTTGACCCTAACGTATTGTAGGAGTCGTAGTACCTTCTTGAGCTTGTTAGAAGTCTCTTCATGGTTGTCTTGAAGTTGTTGGCTGGTTTCTTTCAATTGCTCATTTTCCTTTTTGATATACCTGTCCAATAGTTGGTATTCCTTCACTTCTTGTTTGAGTTCCTGATTTTTTTTTTGCAGTTCCCCAATCTTTTTCTTCATTTGTTCTTTTGTCAAGGTCTTTGTTGACTCCATCATTACTGGCTAGATGCATTCCCTTTCCTCGACTTCCTCCTTCATCCCACATAAAGTAATAGTGTCTTGTTCCTCTGTCAAACTAAGGATGTCATCTTGGACTAATAAATCTTCAGAAGGGGAGGTAAGATCGATTGGATCTTCCTATGTATGAGGACTAAAGATTGTTTTTCCCTTCTTTGCCATGCTCCTCGTGGTTCTTTTACAAGGAGGTACCAGATTAGGGATGCTCGCAGGCTTCCTTTTCTTCTTTTCTAATTGTGGAATGGTGACAGGGGATTGTGCCATAGACTGTTTACTTTTAGTTTATGAGCTATGCTTCCCTTTCTTCATCATTTTTATCTGATGGCCCTTTTTCTCAACTGCCACTGTTGAAGTCTCCTCTACTAATTTGTTTTTACCTTTTGATTCGGGGCTTTTAAAAGTTTTATTGACTGTGGAAGAGGGCCCCGCTTTTTCATGTTGGCTCACTACCCTAGATGATGGTGGAGTTGTCTTATCCTGCTTGCCCTTTTTCGTTTGAGGTTCCTTATTTTTCTTTGGAGCATGTTGGGTTTCCTCCATGGGTTTGTTTTCTGTGGGAAGGTGTTGAGTGATAAGAGTTTTCTAACTAATCCTCTATTTCCTAAGTTCATGTAAAACTAGCATTTTAATGAGACCTTGATGGTAAATGCTAGTCTTCTCAGTTTTGGATATGGATTTGACACCTCTTACCATTTTGTTCAAACTCATCCATAGAAAATATGGGATGTCAATTTCAGGGCCTCCTTCAAAATGTAATAGAAGCCTAAGATGATATATGAAGGTCACAACATACCTTCCCTCACAAGTGACGAATCGTTGAAGACTAGTAATCATTGGATGATACTCTTCCTTGATATAGTTCCTAGGGATCCCCTTTTTCCAGTCAGGGTGCTGATGGTCTTCTTTCAAGAATCCTTGGCACATTTCCTTATTGATTCCTATACCTTTGAAGTAGTTGGCTCCTCTGTTAGGTAATCCTGTGACCTCCCTTAAGGTTGCTTCATTGATTGTCAGTTGTAGATTGCCTATATGTGCAATCTCTCCATCGTAACCCTGAATAAATTCATGAGATATCTTCTTCATGCCAGCCTGTGAATTTTTCCAGAAATGGCATCCATCCCGATCTAGTATATTTTTCTTGACATAATTGGAACTCCTCGGTTTCCCTATAAAATTGGAAGACCGGCTCGTGTCTACTAACAACCATCGTTATAAGTTGTGAGAAAAGGATCAGGCTGTAGCACAAGGGTTTAGTCAATTGATTAGGGTAAGGGTTTGGTACCGGAGAGGAGTAGGCTTGAGACTGGAGAAAGCTCACAACAAGGGGAATATGGTGATGGTGTTGATAATGCGAATGGTAAGTATAAGTAAGGATGCCGCAAGGAATATTTATGACCAGGTGAGGCTTATCTGGATGGCTTCGCCACCCAGATAAGCCATTTCATTTTTACCCGTTATTGTAATGATGAGGACAAGACATTGGGAATCAAAGCATCATTTTGGGATAGGTGATTGGACTTTCGGGTGGTGATTTTGATGTTGGATCACGGTTCATGACATAAGATAGGTTCGTGAATTTCTTAAGGACGAAATATATTCGTGGCTTATCATTACTAGACATGCTTCATATTTTGATGTGATTTTTCCCTTAACCATGTTCGAGCGCTATGAGAGGATTGATTAAGTTTAGGCATATGGGTATGAGGGATAGGTGCATGGTTTTAATATTAAGGTCATAAGATCTAGTATATATTTTCATACTTATTGTAGTTTTATGACCATAGGAAAATAAATACCATGTTACCTTTGCTTTTACCTTTGTATGATCAATACCCATAGCATATGTGACTACTTGTAAATTGTCAGAATTCATCCTTTTAGACTGAAGTTTCTTGAAAACTTGGTACGGGAATATCCTGTACTTCTTTTATTCTGTGCTTATCGTCTTTTGTATTTGGTTCTGCAGGGTGATCATGTGAGTTTGAAAAGAGTTCTGAAGGGGCTCTTTGACCTTCCCCCATGCCGAAGATGTTGTATATCTTTAAGCAAGAAGATTCAACATTTATAATATAATGAAGAAAAGATGATAAGAGCAAAAGAAACCAATCAAATTCCAGAAGTACCTTTATCACCTAGCATATGATCTAATACCTAAAAAGTGAAATTGCCCTTCTTTTGATGGATTATTGACAAAGGTAGCATTCAGCAGTGAAATAGGGAATATTTATATGTTTGTCAGAAGAACAAATCCCACCTAACTTGCTTCAGAGATTTACTGGCATTGGATGTTATAGATAAATTTCACAGTATAAGTAGATTAGACTCCCTAGTTAGGGCTCCACTCTTAAGAAGTTTCTTTCTTAGGTAATGTAGGCTTTAGATGTCAGAATGGTAAGTTGACTTAGGGTGATTCTCAAATGGACATTTGCTTGGAGTAATTATGTTGTTGATTAATCTGGAGTGTGTATCTCATGAAAGACAATAGTGACCTTTTATCTGTTTGTTTTGGATGAAAAAAAATGAATTTTTCAATCAGACAAGTATAGATGAGACATTTCTCAACCAGAACTGACTTCTAGCAAGCCTGTTCAGTACTATGGTGGGGTAGTTGTGATAATTAGTGAGAGGTGCCTTCCCCAGGCAGAATGCCCCATTGCCAACATGCCTATTCAGTACCCTGATGGGTTTGCCTAGTCATACCACAGACCAGTACCCGCTACCAGCATACCTGTTCAGTATCCCGGTGGGTTAGTCTCTTAAACCCTTTTTCCATCAGAGACTTCTTGTCCATAGTCACCTATTTTGGTTTTTATTAAAGAGTGCTTGGCACGGTGACAGGGGAGGCTCGTCTGAAAACCTTTTTACAGGCTGGGATGGTATTGGGTTGGAAGGCATATACTCTTCTTTTGAATGTCTTTTAAATATTTGTCTGAAGGAAAAATAAACTTTTATGCACATTATTTCTTTAGAGTGATCCAGATGTATAATTTTGTCTGAATTTGTCCATGAGAGAATGACCTAAAGTTTCCTTAGGGTACTGGTACATCCTCTTCCATAAAAAATTTGGTAGTGTGCCCATGGTAGAGAGTGTTCATATACTCATATGTTACTCTTTAATAAGATAGACCAATGAATACTATTGAAGTCTGGTTAGGGTGAGATAGTTACTTATAGGCTAATATATTTTTTTCCTTTAAATCATGCTGAAATAATGGATAAAGGCAACTTCTAATCTTTGAAGTGGGTTATGGTTCTTTGAGAAATCATAGGTAAATATTGTGTCCCTCTTTTGATTTTGTTTTTAAGCAACAGAACCAAAAGAAATTAAAATACTTCTTTTTAACTAGCAACAGAACAAAAAGAAATTAAAATACTTCTTTTTAACTAGCAACAGAACCAAAAGAAATTAAAATACTTCCCTTTAGTTATCAACAGAACCAAAAGAAATTATTGCTTCACAATGGCTGCCATTTGATATTGCATTCAGCTTCTTGGTTCTAGCTTGAGTGGTTGTTTGCATGGCTTCGTACTTCAGATTAATTGACATAAGATTTTGAAATATGTGTAGTATGCTTTGTCAATTAGGTAATGTGTCTTGATAGTACTGTAGAAGGACAGACTTCTAGTACCAGACTGGTACCGGATCAGAACAGGATTTCCGGTACCGAAGAAGAACAGAATATTGTTGATGCCTACAAACTGATGTTTAGCAAGTTTGTGAAGGATAAAATAAATTATAGAATTTTACTTACAAGAAAAAGAAAAGAAAAAAATTGTGAAAGTAAAACAAAAGGGGGTAAGAATCTCTTGTTACCTTCAGCTTATTAACAAAATTCGATCCACACCTATGTACAAAATTTTCAAATAAACCAATCAATCAATGTGGATCAGTAGGAGGGTCTCCTTTCTTACTGATCATCTGCATATCTGAATTCTGTAGTATACGAGTCAGGAATTCTTCTTTTGACAGGGGTTTGTTGTAAACTCGCAACTCATGACCATTCACAAGTAGTGGTGTTTGTTATTCATCAATTG
>JASDQU010245226.1:79679-93621 GCA_032191745.1 Picea mariana | reverse complement strand
CCTAGTCTAAGCTTTATCCTCATGACATGAAGTGCATGAGGATGAGGCAATTAAAAAACTATTCTAACATAGCCTTGCTAAAGCAAATAAACATCCACCAATTGTCTTGGGTGATCTGGAGCTAAACTTGGTACATTCGGTTCTCTATATTGGTACCGGATCGTGACAGGTAGATGGTACCGGATCACAATAGTGCACAAATGGTGGTACCAGATCACGACAGTCCATGGTCGTTGGTACCGGATCACAACAGACGAGATTTTAGTACCGGATGCGTTTGGTACCGGATTCGGACAGTAGCAGTCTCAGTGCACAAGTAACGGACAGCTGAGCTGGTACAGGAAGACTGGATATCTAGAGGTCAAAGATTATACATGGTAAATTGAAGCATTAGTACATGAAATATTTAATTCCTTAACTTCAATAAACCACAAAATGCATGAATTAACCATACTTTACCTTATGACCTTATCACTGGCTAATGGTAGTGTTCTTGTCATTCACCCAAGCTTTAGGTAGGTCAAAAAGGTATAGATGAAGAGTATATAGGTTAATGGGGATGTCAATTTTGGGTCTCAACATTCCCCCATGCCAAAATCATTGCATGTCCTCATGCAACTGAAAACAAACCCAAAATTTTTCAAAACTTGAGACTGTGTTCTTTACTTTGGTGGATCAATGATGTTGATGGTTGAAGCCTCTTCTTTCAGCTCCCTTTTGATGACCCTAACATATTGTAGGAGCCGTAATACCTTCTTGGGCTTGTTAGAAGTCTCTTCATGGTCGTCTTGAAGTTGTTGTCTGGTTTCTTTCAATTGCTCATTTTCCTTTTTGATATACCTGTCCATGAGTTGGTATTCCTTCACTTCTTGTTTGAGTTCCTAATTTTGTTTTTGCAATTCCCCAATCTTTTTCTTCATTTGTTCTTTTGTCAAGGTCTTTGTTGACTCCATCATTACTGGTTGGATGCACTCCCTTTCCTCGACTTCCTCCCTCATCCCACATAAAGTAATAGTGGCTTTCTCCTTGGTCAAACTAGGGATGTCATCTTAGGCTAATAAATCCTCAGAAGGGGAGGTAAGATTGAGTGGATCTTCCTGTGTATGAGGATTGACTATTGTTTTTCCCTTCTTTTCCATGCTCCTCATGGTTCTTTTACAAGGAGGTACCGGATCAGGGGTGCTCACAGGCTTCCTTTTCTTCTTTTCTAGTTATGAAATGGTGACAGGGGGTTGTGCCATAGACTGTTTACTTTTGGTTTATGGGCTATGCTTCCCTTTCTTCATCATTTTTGTCTAATGCCCTTGTTTCTCAACTACCACCGTTGAAGTCTCCTCTACTAATTTGTTTTTACCTTTTGATTCAGAGCTTTTAAAGTTTTATTGATTGTGGAAGAGGACCCTACTTTTTCATGTTGGCTCACTGCCCTAGATGATGGTGGAGTTGTCTTATCCTTCTTGCCCTTTTTCTTTTGAGGTTCTTTATTTTTCTTTGGAGCATGTTGGGTTTCCTCCACAGGTTTTTTTTCTGTGGGAAGGTGTTGTGTGATAAGGGTTTTCCAACTAATCCTCTGTTTCCTAAGTTCATGTAAGACCAGCATTTTAATGAGACCTTGATGGTAAATGCTAGTCTTCTTTGTTTTGGATATGGATTTAACACCTCTTACCATTTTTTTCAAACTCATCCATAGAAAATATGGGAAATCGATTTCAGGGCCTCCTTCAAAATGTAATAGAAGCCTAAGATGATATATGAAGGTCACAGCATACCTTCCCTCACAAGTGACGAATCGTTGAAAAAATGGTAATCATTGGATGATACTCTTCCTTGATGTAGTTCCTAGGGATCCCCTTTTTGCAGTCAGGGTGTTGATGATCTTGTTTCAAGAATCATTGGCACATATCCTTGTTGATTCCTATGCCTTTGAAGTATTTGACTCCTCCGTTAGGTAATCTCGTGACCTCCCTTAAGGTTGCTTCATTAATTGTTAGTTGTAGATTGCCTATATGTGCAATCTCTCCATCGTAAATCTGAATAAATTCGTGAGATATCTTCTCATGCCAGCCTGTGAATTTTTCCAGAAATGGCATCCATCCCAATATAGCATATTTTTCTTGACATAATTGGAGCTCCTCGATTTCCCTATAAATTTGGAAGACCAGTTTGTGTCTACTAACAACCATTGTTATAAGTTGTGAGAAAAGGATAGGGTTGTAGCACAAGGGTTTGGTCAATTGATGAGGGTAAGGGTTTGGTATCGGAAAGGAGTAGGCTTGGGATTGGAGAAAGCTCATGACAAGGGGGAATATGGTGATGGTGTTGATAATGAGAATGGTAAGTTTAAGTAAGGATGCCGTAAGGAAAAATTATGACCAGATGAGTCTTATCTGGATGGCTTCGCCACCAGATAAGCCATTTCATTTCTACCCGTTACTGTAATGATGAGGACAAGACGTTGGGTGTTCAAGGCATCATTTTGGGATAGGTGATTAGACTTTCAGGTGGTGAATTTGATGTTAGATCATGGTTCATGATATAATATAGGTTCGTGAATTGCTTAAGGATGAAATATATTCGTGGCTTATCATTGCTAGACATGCTTCATATTTTGATATGATTTTTCCCTTAACCATCTTCAAGAGCTATGAGAGGATTTATTAAGTTTAGGCATATGGGTATGAGGGATAGACGCATGGGTTTAATACTAAGTTCATAAGATCTAGTATATATTTTCATACTTATTGTAGTTTTATGAGCATAAGAAAATAAATACCATGTTACCTTTGATTTTACCTTTGTATGATTAATACCCATAGCATGTGTGACTGCTTGTAATTGTCAGAATTCATCCCTTTAGACTGAAGTTTCTTGAAAACTTGGTATAGGAATATCATGTACTTCTTTTATTCTGTGCTTATCTTCTTTTGTATTTGGTTCTGCAAGGTGATCATGTGAGTCTAAAAAAGAGTTTTGAAGGGGCTCTTTGACCTTCCCCCATGCCGAAGGTGTTGTATATTTTTATGCAAGAAGATTCAACATTTTATATCATAATGGAGAAAAGATGATAAGAGCAAAAGAAACCAATCAAACTCCAGAAGTACATTTATCACCTAGCATATGATCTAATACCTAAAAAGTGAAATTTCCCTTCTTTTGATGGATTATTGACAAAGGTAGCATTCAGTAGTGAAACAGGGAATAATTATATGTTTTCCAGAAGAACAGATCCCACCTAACTTTCTTCAGAGATTTACTATCATTGGATGTTTATAGATAAATTTCACAGTATAAGTAGATTAGATTCCCTAGTTAGGGCTCCACTCTTAAGAAGTTTCTTTCTTAGGTAATATAGGCTTTAGATGTCAGACTGGTAAGTTGACTTAGGGTGATTCTCAAATGGACATTTTCTTGAAGTAATTATGTTGTTGATTAATATGGAGTTTGTATCTCATGAAAGCCAATAGTGACCTTTTCTCTTTTTGTTTTGGATTACAAAAGTGAATTTTTCAATCAAACAAGTATAAATGAGACATTTCTCAAGCAGAACCCACTACCAACAAGCCTGTTCAGTACTTTGGTGGGGTAGTTTTGATAATTAGTGATAGGTGCCTTCCCCAAGCAGAATGCCCCATTGCCAACAGGCCTGTTCAGTACCCTGATGGGTTTTCCTAGTCATACCACAGACCGGTACCTGTTGTCAGCAGACCTGTTCAGTATCCTAGTGGGTTAGTCTCTTAAACCCTTTTTTCCATCGGAGGCTTCTTGTCCATAGTCACCTATTTTGGTTTTTATTAATAAGTTCTTTGCATGGTGACAGGGGAGGCTCATCTGAAAACCTTTTTACAGAATGGGATGGTATTGGGTTGGAAGGCATATACTCTTCTTTTGGATGTCTTTTAAAGATTTGTCTGAAGGAAAAATAAACTTTTTATGCACATTATTTCTTTAGAGTGATCCAGCTGTATAATTCTGTCTAAATTTGTCCATAAGAGAATGACCTAAAGTTTCCTTAGGGTACTGATACATCCTCTTCCATATAAGTTTTGGTAGTGTGCCCATGGTAGAGAGTGTTCATATACTCATATGTTACATTTTAATAAGATAATCCAATGAATACTATTGAAGTTTGGTTAGGGTGAGATAGTTACTTATAGGCTAATATATTTTTTTCCTTTAAATCATGCTGAAATACTGGGTAAAGGCAACTTCTAGTCTTTGAAGCGGATTATGGTTCTTTAAGCAATCATAGGTAAGGATTGTGTCCCTCTTTTATTTTGTTTTTAAGCAACAGAACCAAAAGAAATTAAAATACTTCTTAGCAACAGAACCAAAAGAAATTAAAATACTTCCCTTTAGTTGTTAGTAGAACCAAAAGAAATTATTGCTTCACAAGGGTTGTCATTTGATACTGCATTCGGCTTCTTGGTTCCAGCTTAAGTGGTTGTTTGCATGGCTTCGTACTTCATATTAATTGACATATTATTGTGAAGTATGTGTAGTATGCTTTGTCAATTAGGTAATATGTCTTGATAGTACTGTAGAAGGACAGACTTTTGGTACCAGACTGGTACCGAACTGCTGGTACTAGACCATAACAAGATTTCTGGTACCGAAGTAGAACAAAATATTGTTGATGCCTACAAACTGATGTTTAGCAAGTCCGTGAAGGATCAAATAAATTATAGAAATTTACTTAGAAAAAAAGAAAAGAAATTGTGAAAGTAAAACAAAAGGGGGTAAGAATCTCTTGTTACCTTGAGATTATTAACAAAATTCGATCCACACCTATGTACAAAAATTTCAAATAAACCAATCAATCAATGTGGATCGGTAGGAGGGTCTCCTTCCTTACTGATCATCTGCATATCTGAATTCTGTAGTATGTGAGTCAAGAATTCTTCTTTTGATAGGGGTTTGTTGTAAACTCGCAACCAGTGACCATTCACAAGTAGTGGTGTCTGTTGTTCATCAATTGTCTTTATCCTGATTGAACCATTATCATAAACAGTGTCAATTTCATAAGGTCCCATCCAATGGGTGGTTAAATTACCTTTGAAGTTCTTGAATCTACTGTCATACAATAGGGCCCAATCTCCTTGTTGAAAATTTTTCTTTTTGAGATACTTGTCATGCCATTTTGTTCTTTGTTCTTGAATGAGGGTAGTTCTTTGAAGTGCTTCCTGCCTGGTTTCATCCAATTCATTAAGCTACAAGAGTCTTTGTTATTGGGCTTCATCCAATTTCATGCCAACTTGTACTGCAGTCCTGAAGGTTTTGATCTGGAATTCTATGGGAAGAAGCACCTACTTCCCATACACCAACTCATAGGGTGTATGTCCTTTTGTATTCCTCCAGGTGATTCTATAATCCCATAAGGCTTCTAATAATCTGTCAGCCTAATCCTTATGGTGCAGTTGTATTGTTTTGGTAAGAATGGACTCAATAACTTTGTTGGTAGATTCTACTTGTCCATTTGCCTATGGATGGTAGGGTGTAGATTTTGTGTGTTTGATTTGGTACTGTTCTGTAACAGATTTGACTAGATGAGAGGTAAATTGAGTTCCCTGATCAGTCACAATTTCTCGTGGTACACCAAATCTAGTAAATATATCATTAAAAAGGAAATCTACCACTGATTGTTCACTTGTAGCTAGTAAAGCTTTTTCCTCAACTCATTTAGTCACGTAGTCAATGCATACAAGTATATACTTTTTCTTTTTAGATGCAGGGTTAATGGGCCCTACAAAATCTAATGCCCATTTCTCGAATGGTTCAATGACTACTTGGGCTTGAAGTGGCATTTGGTCTCATGCAGTAGGCTTACCCATTCGTTGGCATTCATCACAATTGGATACATAGGTTTTAGCATCTCTGAAAATATGGGGCCAGTAGTAACCAAATTGCAAAACTTTGTAAGCAATCCTCTTTTCTGCGAAGTGTCCCCCACAAGGACCATCATGGCAGGCTTGCAGAATATCATGAATTTCATCTTCCCTTACACATCTCCTGATCACCAAATCTGGTCCTGTTTTGTAGAGGCAATCATCGTGCCACATGTAATTTTCACTTAGTTGAATTACTTTATGTTTTTCTCTAGGAGACAATTTCTGAGGCATCTTCCCTGTCACAAGATAATTAGTGACATCTTCTTACCATAGAGTGAATGTAGATATAGCGAATAAATTTTCATCAGGAAAGTTATCTTCTACTGGTGCATTATCTCCTAGATGAATCATTCTAGATAAGAAATCAGCCACAAGATTATCTTTACCAGGTCTATCAATAATGTTGATATTAAACTCTTGTAATAATAAGAGCCATCATGTAACTCTAGGATTTGTTACAGGTTTGTTCATTAAAAATTTGATGGTTGAATGATCAGTGTGTACAAAATCTTGATATCCTGAAATATAGTGTCTAAATTTATTGATAGCATGGATTACAACTAGCAATTCTTTTTCTGTGACCGTATAATTAACTTCAGCTGGAGATAGATTCTTACTGACGAAGTAAATAGCATAGGGCATTTGATTTTCTCTTTTTCCAAGGACTGCCCCAAGGGCTGTGTCTAAGGCATTGGTATAGATATGAAAAGGAAGGGACCAATTTGGTCCTCTTAACACAGGGGTAGTTGTAATTTCTGTTTTAGAATTTCGAAAGATATTTGGCATTCATCATCCCACTTAAATTCGGCTTCTTTAGATAATAATTTGAATAAAGGGGTAGCTAGGCTTGTAAAATTGGGAATGAATCTTCTATAGTAGACAACATGTCCTAAAAAGCTATGGACTTCCTTTTATGAGGAAGGTATTTTGATTATTTTGATGATATAAATCTTTTCCGGATCAACTCTCATTCCAGAACTGAAAATGTGATGTCCCAAAACAATACCTTCAGTGAGCACCATTTTTTATTTTTCATTACTTAAGGAAAGGTTTGTTTCATTACACCTAATCAAGACTTTTTCTAGACTGGTCAATGCTTCCTGGAAGTCTTGTCCATGGACTGTAAAGTCATCCATGTAGACTTCCACACAATCATTGGTCAAGTCAGAGAAAATGGCTAGGACAGCTCTTTGAAAAGTGGTTGGGGCATTGCAAAGTCTGAAAGGGAGAACCCTATAAGCATATGTGCCCCAAGGGCAGGTGAAAGTGGTCTTCTCCTGGTCTTCAGGTGCTATTTGTATTTGGTTGTAACCACTAAAACCATCCAAGAATGAAAAGTACTTCTTTCCGGACAGGGTATCCAACACCTGATCAATAAATGGTAAGGGAAAATAATCCCTATGGGTGGCTTTTCTTAACTCTTGGAAGTCTACACATATCCTCCACTTACCATTTTTCTTGGGAACTATGACAAGTGGAGATACCCATTGACTATCTGAAATGGGTATATGAGATTGGCTCGAAGGAGTTTTTGCAATTCCTCTTTTACAATATCTTTAAGGGCTAGATTCATCCTTCGCTGAGGCTGTCTAACTGGTCTAATTTGGTCATTAGTGTAGATATGATGTGTGCATATGTCAAGGTGAATGCGTTTCATGTCTGCATAATCCCATGCAAAGGCATCAAATTGTCTTTGGAGCATTTCAATCACTTGTGTCTTTTGTTCTGGTTCCAAACTAGAGTTGATGTACAACGGTTTTCCTGGGCTAATCTCAAAAAGTTTAGTAGTTTCTTCCTTATCTAAGGATATTGGTGATAAAGTATATAATTGAGTGATATGAGGGTGCCAAGTTTGTTGAAATTCAGAACTAAAAATATGTGACAATTCTGCAAAAGACCTTGGGTATTCAATGCAATTTGTGTCAGCCAAAAATAAGCTTAAGACTTGTTCATCTGATTGTTCTTGTATTCCTCTTACTTGTTCAAGTGTTAACAGAGGTCTGATGAAATCTTCCTTTCCATAAGGGTTTTCTAACCAAATAGGTATTTCCTGTGCCGGTTGGGAAGGAGGGAAGAGGACAAGTTTTTGGCTATGTGTGCCATTGGATATAGTCATCTCACCAGAACGACAGCTGATAAAGGCATCTGCTGTGGCCAGCCAAGGGCGGCCAAGAACCACAGGGTGTCCTAGTTTGGAGGATGATTTAGAATAGATGACTAAAAAGTCTACTGGATATTCCCAAGAAGCTAGAGTGACTGTAACATCATCTAGACTTCCTGCAGGGATAATGACTGACTTATCTGCCAACTCGATCATGGTTTGGGTTGGTCTTAACTGGTTGATTTGGAGATTTTTCATAGTGTCAAAAGGCATTACATTAACATCTGCACCCAAATCAATGAGTGTGTTTGGTAGAGAAATACCATTAATTTCAACAGTGACAAATGGGTTTCCAGGGTCATTATATTTGTATGGAATTTCAGAAATAAATTCAGATAATTGTCCCACTACCTAAACAAGAGGAGGTTCCTTCTTCTTCCTTCCTGGTTTCTTAATGCAAAGATCCCTTATAATTTTGGCATACATAGGGATATCTTTAATAGCTTGCAGGAGAGGTATTTTTATGCACACATTTCGTAATTCATATTCTATATCTTTGTGTAGGGGTGGGTCGGGTTTCTTCACTAATAGCCTTTCAGGGTAAGGTGGAAGATTAATTTGTTGGGGTACTCATATAGACTGAGAAGTGATTGGGATAGGAGGAGAGGCCTCTTCTTCTGCAGGGGTGGTTTGAGTGTTTTCTTCCTCAGAATGATTATCATTTTCTTCCTGAATTATTACTGCAGGATCTGATTGGTTTACAACTTTCCCCGATCGTAGTTGAATTTCATAGGTGGGGAAGGTTTGAACTTCTATATTCTGCACAGGGTGGGTGGGTCGATTATTGGGGTTAGGGATTGGCTGGGTAGGGATTGTTGTTGGTCTTGGAGGATTGTGGGCAACTTGGTTTTGTGGTTGTTGATTAGCATTTATAGATACTTGCTGTTGTTGATTAGGGTTCAAGGGGGTTGTATATTGTTGTTGTATAGGAGGTGGGAGTAAAGCTTGCATCTGTGGTGGGTTGAATCCAGGTAGTAATTGGGAAATGTTTGCAGGGTACTATGGATATGTTNGGTGTCCATTGTGGATAGGTCATTGGGGAAGGACCCCATTGTTGTTGTTGATATTGTGTATTAGGATCATAAAATGTATTGGGATTTTGGGCTCTCCAAGGTCTTCTAGAAGGGTATGGTTGTTCTTGTGAGACTCCTCCTCCCCTATACATGGCTTGTAGATCAAGCAAGGTTGGACACTCAGATGTGGGGTGTTCTAGTGTACACAAACCATAGATTTCTATGAAATTTAATGGGCATTCTTTCTTGTTGTTGTGATTCTTTCAGCATCTATGAAAAAATATTGCTAAAGCAGCTTCTTTTTCTTGTTTCTTTTTCAGTTTCAGAGTATCTAACTGGTTACTTATTGTGCTCAAGATGTATGTTTTAAAGTTCTCCAATAAGTTTCCTAACTCAATTCTGGTGATAGTCCCTGAGCTTTGTTTTGTATTTCTGCAAAAAGGATCTCTTGGTCCTTTGCTTGTTTTAGCTTGTCCTCTTGAGTATCTCCTACAGTAATCTGCAATTTCTGAAAAAGGTTTTTGGTGTACATATCCTTAACTCAACAAGTTTAAAACTTCTATGCAATCATCTCTAAGACCTTTCAAGAATACAATTCTTACTACAACTGGGTTTGTGGTGAATAGTTTTGACTTTTGATAGTTGTATAAGAACCTTTCTAAGTAGTCTTCAGGACTTTCATCTTTTGTTTGCTGCATTTTAAAAATGTCGTTTTTAACATTATCCTTACAATAGTCTTGTTATTTTCGTAAAAATGTGTCTTTCATTTGATCCCAAGAAAGGATTGTATTTTCTCCTAAGCTCATGAACCATCTTAAGGCTGAATCTTTCATTGTAGCAAGAAAAAGCTTAAATTTTTGGGCATTGTCTGAGTAGTTATAGCTTCTACATAATATGCCAAACTCGAATAAAAATAAATCTGGATCTTCAGTTGGCATACCTCTGAAAGTGGGTAACGATGATAGTGGGATATTCTTCATGCTGATGTTTCTGGAAATATCCAAGATTGGAAACCCAAAGGTCTCGGTCTTTGTGGCTGCATTTCCTTCTTCTTCTTCCATTCCACTGATGGATGGTTCAGAAACTGGATTTTCTGTGTCTCCTAAATGTTCAGCAGACTCGCATTCTGCCTGTCCCAATATTGATTCTTCCGTTTTAGGTTCTCCTTCTGGAGCCTCACTGGCTCCCCTTGAATTTTTTGTTGGTGGAATTTTTCTTGCACCAGTGTCAGTTGGATTAGTGGGGGGGGTTGTTTTTGAATCTTTGGAGCTTACAAATCTACCCTTATTATCTCTATATCTATGCATAAAATGGAAATTTGATTCTTTAACTGAATTGAAATCCTAATTCTATCTAGAAGGTAAGAAGGCAACCTCGCTTCGGAGAACCCCACTCTAGTGGCCGCGTGGCTCTTCACTCATGTCTGAAACATTTTATCCTCCTCCCTCAAGCAGCCTTAAAAAAAATTTATACAAATAATCTAGCTAAAAATCACTTCCTACCGTTTGCAACTCCCCGACAACGGTGCCAAAATGTTGTGCTGCTTATATGTTTAGTATAATGCACTCATTAATTATCAATATGAGATTCCTAATCAACAGAGTTGCAAGACACCAGTAAGAAAGGTAATTTCTAATGTCACGAGTATAGAATTAAACTAGATTATGCATGCTAGAAACAAATCAAAATAGCAAACTACAATGCACTTTGGTTTTCTTTCACAGAGAGGCTATCCACTCCATTATGGCACATGCAAGTATGAGATGGAGTTGGTTTGACAGATCAACTCTGCTATCTAACCCAGAAAACTAACTATGCAATCCACACTTCTGAAAGGGAAATCACACATCAATCATCAAGACATAGCATGGGTAGTTCAATAGTCAATATACTGAGTATGTTGTGGTTCACAATGTGCTATTGTGGAATTCACTAGTTCTCCTTCAAATATGTCTGACCACTACTGCCAACATTCATGTCTAAAAACCAAATTCATAAAAACAGAGCATATGCAAAAATAGAGCAAGTAAAGATCTCTAAACAATTATATAATGGAAATCCTAGTCTAAGCTATATTGCTATCATCTAACAGAGTTAAAGCTTCAACTAATTTAATTTTTACACTACTGAAAAAAAATGCTAATGCTAATCTATGAAGATGCTAACCTTTGTTGGGTGGTGGGCACTTGCCACTTCAACAGGTCATCTACTGAAGTCTACAGTAGGCTTGTCTTCAACCCACACATTACTCTCACTCAAATCTCAAAACATAACATCAAACTGTTGTTAACAACTCAACTCATATTCAATCATAGACAATCAAGACATGGAGATAAATGGTGTTCTTATATTAGTCTTCACTCAGAATATGTCCTGCAATATCATACATTGTTTCACATGCTGGTAATATGCTAACTCTCCTTCCCTTCCACCATCCTTGCCACGACTATTTAATAGTCTTAGTCATGAAATACAAGGAGGTGAAATGATTTGCAAATCAGTCAAATGTTTAAATTTAATTATTTGGTTACATCTTTTAGCTTCATCCTCATGACATGAAGTGCATGAGGATGAGGCAATCAACAAACTGTTCTAACATAGCCTTGCTAAAGAAAATAAACATCCACCAATTGTCTTGGGTGATCTGGAGCTAAACTTGGTACATTCGATTCTCTATATTGGTACCAGATCATGATAGGTAGATGGTACCAGATCACAACAGTGCGCAAATGGTGGTACCGGATCACGACATTCCATGACCATTGGTACTAGATCGCAACAAACGATATTTTAGTACTGGATGTGTTTGGTACCGGATTCGGACAGTGGCAGTCTCGGTGCACAAGTACCGGACAACTGAGCTGGTACAGGAAGGCTAGATATCTAGAGGTCAAATATTATACATGGTAAATTAAAGCATTAGTACATGAAATATTTAATTCCTTAACTTCAATAAACCACAAAATGCATGAATTAACCATACTTTACCTTATGACCTTATCACTGGCTAATGGTAGCGTTCTTGTCATTCACCCAAGCTTTAGGTAGGCCAAAAAGGTATAGATGAAGAGTATAATAGGGTAATGGGGATGTCAATTTTGGGTCTCAACTGAGCTTACTACATTGTTTTGCAGTAACCAAAGAGATGGCTATAAGTGGTGATATTTCCAGTATCTTATTGTTATAACGCTAATTTTCACCATACATGCTTACCTGGCATCAAGCCATCTCATAGCCCTTCTTTTCCAAGCCACTACTGAACATCTCTTCTAAAAAACTCCATTTTTAAAAATTCCATGCTAGCTGACCCACTACAGCTTGCGTGGATCTACAATGTCCACGCTAGCTGGCCCACCACAGCCCACGTGGACATACAAAAGCACGAAAGAAAGAAAGTTGCCAACGGAACACACAACTTTGGGCGAGTTATCTAAAACTTTCGGCCATGCATGGCCGAGGGTTTTTCCAAATACCTAGCTTCTTCTAGCCTATAAAATAAGGGTTAGGGGTCCCATTTGGAAAGAGAAAAATCATAGTAAAAAAACTATACCCGATTGTACATTCCCTTTGTCCCAACCCTTTAGCCATCCTTGTGCAAAGAGAAATACAGAGAAAATAAGTTGAAGGACAATTGAAGAGGAGCCCAAGACCAGGTTCATGGAGCAGCGGCCAGCTTCATCATTGTAAGTTGATTTGTTGAAGTTAATAATAAAGAGATACTTTTCCTGTCCTGCCATATGAGGTTCTTATGATTTGTTGTATACTTGTTTATTGAATCTCTAACCCATTAATCTATATATCGAATGCATGCAGAGTTTGTTGTTTGTTTTGTGTGAATGCAGGTCATCCTTGGGACGAGAGCTGCAATCAAAAAATGATCAAGCATAAGGAAGGATCTACATCAAATGCCCGTAATAAGGTATGCTCCCTTAACTATGTATTTTCTTAAGAATAATGGGGATTAGGTCTGGGACGACAGTAGAAAGTAGAGATCTTTAGGTCTTTTCTGCATGCATATTTCAACCCTAATTGCTAGTCTGTAGAGGGATTTCCCACTCACAACAAAATCGGTGACCATACTGGGGAGATCTCTAGGGTTCCTAGGGATATTTTTGGGTATTTTTAAGAACTGGTTTCATTTTCCCGTTTTTAAAGTTTCTACAAAAGTCTGAGCTAACAGAGATTTTGGTCTTCCATACCTTTTATCTCTGTTTCTTTGCTTGACTGTAAATTTTTTTTCAAGACCCACAGAGGTACATGTGGCCTATATAAGGTTTACACGTGTGTACCCACACCCTGCATTCTCACAGCCTACGTGTACACGCTAGCTGAGGAAGTGACAATCGCATGTGGATTCCAGAAAATTGCTTTTAAAGAGGAAGTCATCCTCTTCCCTATAAGAAGTAGTCCTTCTCAGGGGTTTTCTGGAAATCTTTCTAGTCTTTGTTGTTTGCAATCTATAGCTTAGGTTTACACCTTGGTTTGGTTTGTTCTATGAAGTTTTCCTTGATTTGTTTTCTTTTTCTATTAAAGTGAGTATCCGGGTCTTCAAGAGATTCTGGTTTTTAGTACCAGTAGTCTCTACCTAGGCTAGCTTGCTTGGATTTTTATTTTGTTTCGGAGTTTTAGAGATACACGCAGCCTGTATAAGGCCATCACGCGTGTACACATGCTCTGACTTTACACAACTCGCGTGCAAACGCTTGATGTTGAACTATCAGTTGTGTGCTTGAGGAGAAGTTTTTTGGTTGAAGGTGAGGCAGTCATCCTTTCCTTTGGAAAGAGCTATACTTCTCAGGTTTCTTTGGGTCTCTGTCATAACGGTCAGTAGCTTAGGTTTGATCACAACAATAGCTTTCTTTTTCATTTAGAAGTGTTCCTCA
>JASDQU010245226.1:48220-58252 GCA_032191745.1 Picea mariana | reverse complement strand
GGGGATATGCTAAAAAAGAGACCACGATGGCTGGAGAAAAGGTGGTGGAAGGCACCTAGAATGGTGGAATTAACTTCCACCAAAAACAATACCGTATTTGGAATTCACTGGCTCGGAGAACCAAGAGTGGCTCGTTGGCCCCGAATTAAATGTCTCATAGGCTGGTAGGTAGATGGCTCCTTAGGAATTAATGAGGGATGGGGGGGTGACCCGCCCATCCGTAGAGCCGTCAGGTCTGACCAGCGCGAGGTAAATCGCGCCACACACAACCTCACAAGAGGATAAGGCATGAGGGAGAAGCAATTGGTGGCAGACGCGAGGGGAGGAAGAGAACTCTGGAGATACGCAGAGTGAGTGATAGCAGAGAAGGGGGAGAGTAACCCTCGTTCTCGGTCACTGGCAAACTGAGACACAGTCTCGCAACATCGTGGTCTCAGCTCGGGGGTGGCTAGTGGTAAATCCTATCGAAATCGCTGAGCCTACGGTTGGGTGGAAATGAGCACCCCTCTCAGCAGTTGCACTCACTTATAGTGTTATTTCTGATAAGTGTTTTACATATTGCATCTTGAAATTCATATGATGACATATATGCTCATAAACTGTGAAATTGTGAATGATTACAGTATAAGACTGTCTGTGTAGTGTTTTGATAAGAAAGGGTATATGTATGCTTGTAATAGAAAAACCACACATGGTTTATGTTGATAGATAAATTTAATTATGTGAAAGTTGAACCAAGTTGGACATCCAGTCTGTTCTCGAGAATTTGTTTCCCCTTATCTGTCTCCAGGAATGCCCCGGAATAGAACTCTCCACAAAGATACCCTTCTTGGAAAATTTCACCAAGAACCTGGAAAAAGGACCTAAATGTGCAAGTCTTAGAAACCCTGTACGAGGAAGAATGATCCTCTTGAAATCCTGAAGTAGTAGCATAGGGATAAGTATCGATTGATGGACAAGATCTTTTCGGAAGATATGCGGTCGTTCACGACCATTAGGTTGGCGAAAGAAACAAGGGAGTTACATGCCTTACCCCTTTTCTTTTATCTTCATGAGTAGTGAGGAAATCGGAACCATAGATCCCCAAGGACTGTGGGAGTATCTGGACCATTTCCTTTTCCACATCCAGAGAGTAGGGGGAGAGTGCACGACATGGGACAGATCTGAGCCATCAGATCTTAGTTAGAAAACCCAACAACCGTTGGATCTGTTAGGAGATGCATGAGGGTTAAGCCCTCGTGAACAAGGGTGAAAGTCCCGAGAGAGGAGTCGGTATCAGGGATTCGGAGTTCGGGATTCCGGGAATCTTGATGACAAGAGATCGGGACACTCCATGGTGAAAATATCGATATAGATCTAGACCGTCCATTCGTGAAGGACACGTGGCGGAGACCGAGAGTCCATCGGTATTTCGGATATCGGGGATTCGAGTTGACAAAGGATTTGCATCACTGGGGATCGCAAGTCATGAAATCCCAAAACAATGAGGACCATCCATCTAAGGAGGATATGTGGCAGTAATCCAGGATCTCGGGAGAATCCCGAAAGAAAGATCCCATCGAGATTTCACAAATCAGGAGTTCGAGAGTTCCATTGACATGAGGTCGGACTCTCGTGATTGATAAGTCTTGAAACTTCAACTGGTGAACTCCCAAAATGTTAGCATATGTTTAAATCTTGATTAACAGATGAGATCCTCTTGGAGGATCCAAGGTTCGTAACAACCGTTGGAGGTGGGGAAGAAACGTGGATGATAGTTCCTCGACCCCTCTCCGCCTTTGCAAGCAATGCATGAACATGACCTTCGATCCTATGGGAATAGGCAAGGGAAGAGCTAGCTTACGCTAGACCTCCATAGACATTTTGGGGGTCTGATCGTTGAGAAATCGACCAAATTTTTTTATTTCCATAGTGGGTGCATTACAGAGCCCCCTTGTGCGGGAGTTTGGGGGCAACATCCCCGGAAAAAATGGTGGTTTTTTGCGTCCATTTTTGGGTGGTTTTCGACATATGGTTTTCGTCGATGGTTTTTTATTTCCAGTTAAGGAATTAGAGTTATTGACTAATATGAGTTATTGGATTAGGGTTTTGGATGTTGGTTTTCCTGGTTTGGGTTTCCAGGGAAAATATCTTTGTGTAATGTGTGTATTTTCCATTGTATCGTTTTTGTTCTTTTATTGAAAATAGGTTTTTAGTAAATAATTGTGCAAGGTTATATTGTACATTATTTTTCTTTTCTATGTTAAAATGTCACATGGCATGATGCCTCCTTCCACTACATCCATGCTATCGAGATGAGCCGTGATGGTTACATGCTTCTTAAGAAGACTCAATATCTTGTAGTTATGTTGTACATGAAAGAGGACCACAATGTTCTAATATTTATTGTGAATACCATACAATAAGATTTGAATTCATATAATTATTTGGTTGTATTTGTTGTGCTTACCAATATATGTAATTTGATTAATGAGGAGACAATATCAACAGTGCTCCCAAAGGTTGTCAAGATCTTAGCTCACCATAAGGAATTGGTGGGGAAGAAGGTTGGTGTGGCCTTGTGTAGGTTCTAACAAAAGGTGTTGTCTATATTTTCACATGTTATTCCTAGGTTTTGAAAGGTGAGATATTCAATTCCACTATCCACACAACTCTGAAAATAAAAATTACTTCCACAAAAAACATAATTGAGGCTCTTGTATTAGGTCTTGTTCCTACATTATTAGATCATTTAAATACAATGTTGAACCCCAAATCCCTCATTGTGTGTTTTTAAGTCATGGTTACTATTACATATTTCAACAACCATTAATGGATAGTGGATGAGATTTATCATATGTTGTCAAATAGGCTCTCCTAGTTTTATCCCATCACAAACTACTTTGAGATCCTTTGATGGTTACTATTGTTGATATTTTACTTATACAACTAGAATTTATAATTTTTATTTATTATTACAATCATTTAGCACATTAGCTACATATATAAGATCACTGAAAGAGAGGCAATAAAAACAACAAGAGAGACAGAAAGATTATCCTGGGAAACCCTCTAGGGGGAGAAAACCCATCAAACTTCCTCAATATAGATTAGACAACCAAGAACAATGCTTCTCTCCAAGAGAGAACTAACAAAGAAGAATATCCTCCTCGACTCCTTCACTAGGAAAGAGTAGTGCACCACTTGACCAAGATGAATCTAAGATATAGACCATAAACCCTCCTTGACATCACACCTATATGCAATAGTTTCTCCTCCAAGACTTGTGCACTTTTCCTTTTATTGTAGAGATATGAGTGAGTGAACAATTGAGGCACTAGCCTCCCTTATAAATAGTAGTCTGGACTCCGTAAATTAGGTCTGGGCCGACCTGTCAATTTACCCTCTTAAATTACATTTAATTTTCAAGGCACAATAGGGCCGACTTTTACAAAGGCACAATAGGGTTGTCTTGATAAATATAATATAATAAMATTATTTAGGGTTTGTCTTGGTCAAATACAATAAGGATATATTCTAAAGCTACTCAATCTTTAACACTCCCTCTTATAAAGGAAGGTATTCTTCTTGTCACGGTCATCATCACTGCTTTTGTGCTTCTGCATACTTGGTCATTGTCTTGTTGTCAATCATGGATCTATATATCATAGGAAGTTTTGCACTTTCATTGGAGTAACGTACCAGCATACGTTGGAGTACCAACCTGTGCTATGGTAGCATACTAGCCTGCTTTGGGGTAGCATACCAGCCTGCGTTGGGGTATCATATGAGTCTGTTTTGGGGTTACCAACCTGTGCTAGGGTTGCGTACCAGCCTGTGTTGGGGTTACCAACCTACATTGGGGTAGCACACCAACCTATGTTGGGGTTACCAACCTGCATTGGGGTAGCGTACCAATCTATGTTGGGGTTACCAACCTACACTAGGGTAGCATACCAGTCTGCGTTGGGGTTACCAACCAGCGCTGGGGTAGCGTACCAACCTGCGTTGGGGTTACCAACCTACGCTGAGGTATTGTACCATCCTACATTGGGGTTACCAACCTGCGTTGAGATAGCATACCATCATACGTTGGGGCTACCAACCTACCCTGAGGTAGCATACCAACTTGTGTTCAGGTTACCAACCTGCGCTACGTATCATACCGGACTGCGTTGAGGTTACCAACCTACATTGGGGTATCGTACCAAACTGCGTTGGGGTAGCATACCATCCTACATTGGGGTTACCAACCTGTGTTGGGGTAGCGTACCAGGCTCCATTGGGGTTACCTACCTGTGCTAGGGTATCTTTTCTCTGCTGAGGATCTCATCACTTCCCTCTATTGGGGAACACATCACTTCACGCGACTGGGGAACACATCACTTCCCACTACTGGGGAATGTTGGATTACTTTTGAACCAATGGATGGATCTGATGTATCTGAGCACTTTAGACCTTCCTGGAAGCTTGATCTTAGAATCTAGAACCTCTGCATCTTCATATTCTCAATTTTACATGGATTCACCAACATGTACTCACCATGTACAAAACCAGCCTGCATATGTACGCACCCTATTCACAGAAAACCAACGTACATGTACTCACCCTATACAGAGACAACTCGCGTACGCCTCAGAAAATATGGTCTTTTGTATTCGCTATAATCCCGATAATTTCACCGTCAATCCATCATTCTACCTTAGACGTTCGCCACTTCATATGTATCCACAAGTATTTACAATAGGTTTTACACAAGAAAATAGATATACAATATGTACAAGTGTGTGTTTAATGAGTGAGCTTTGCCTCTTATTTATATCTTCATGTAGCCTTACACTTTCCTTATTTTAGGGCTTCTTCATTTAAAATAATTTCTTTTGCAAAGCACTTTGACCCTTGGGAGCTTGTATAAGACTTATGAGGGTTTCTCCAACTTCATATGGTCATAAATCTCTAACCGTGAGGCTTTATGTGACGTTCCACATACCACTGGAAATGGCATGACAAGCACTATCCATCTAGGATAGTTTCACTGACAAATTATTTGTCCTTCATCTCATTATTACATAATTAAGCATGGGTTCTCTCACTCCGCAAACAATCTTCTCATGAGGGATTTCACTGTAAGGGGACCACTTTGGAGTTCATCCATCTTTACTTCTTATCAACCATGACAAGACAATAATGATTTATATTTACATCAAACAAACTTGGGTCCATTACCCAAACCTTTTTGCTACCGGGATTTCTTAAAGAGTTGACATCAATGACAACCAACCTTAATCAACAATCTCCCCCTTTGGAATTGATGGAAACACTCTAATGCAATACTGAAATCATATCACTCATGCTCCCCCTAGAACCATACCTCTATCCTATGTATCTGGTAAATTTTCTCCCCCTGGAACCATGCCTCTGTCCTCTGTATATGATAAATATGCTTCCCCTGGAACCATGCCTCTGTCCTCTGCATCTGATAAATATCCCCCCCTTTTTCATCAATGGAATAGGTATATTTCCATCTGTGGCTTCTCCCCCTGACTGAACTATCCTCTTATGGTGCTTCCTCATGTAAATCTAATACATATAAGATAATCATTCAAAAAGCATTCATTTTGGAGTAGAAATAACTCCAAGTCTCTGGCGAAGATATTCAAAGGCTTCCCGTGAAAGTGGTTTTGTAAATTTGTCTGCCACTTGTTCTTTTGTGCCCACATACTCAACTCTGATGTTCTTTTCTGCAACCTACTCCCATAGAAAGTGATACTTGATTGGAATGTGCTTCATCTTGAAGTGCATTAACGGGTTCTTCGAGATATTGATGGTGCTTGTATTATCACAATAGATTGGAATGGGCTCATCATACTCAACCTGTATATCTGTCAGAGTTTGTTTCATCCAAAGAACCTGTGTACAACGTGATGTTGTTGCAATATACTCTGCCTCGGCTGTAGATAAATATACTGATGATTGTTTCTTTCTTAGCCATGATACTAAACACTCACCTAAGTAGAACGTTGCTCTACTGGTGCTTCATCGGTCATCAATACAACCTTCCCAATCTGCATCTGTGTAGGCAATAAGTGATAGATCCTTTCCTTTTGGATACCATAATCCAAACTCTTTTGTTCCTTTGAGATATCTGAAAATCCTCTTCACTGCTAATACATGTGATTCCTTTGGTGTTGCATGAAATCGTGCTACTTGTCCAACTACTTGCATTACATCTGATATGGATGTTGTCACATATAGTAGGCTGCCAATCATTGACCTGTATTTCCTTTGATCTATAGAATTTGAATCATCATCTTTTCTCAAATTGCAACTGGTTTGCATGGGAGTGATAACTGGTTTGGAATCTTCCATTCCAAACCTCTTTATCATTTCTATGATGTACTTGGTTTGAGAAATACAAATTCCTTGGTTTCTTTGATGTATCTGAAGTCCTAGAAANTAACGACATTTCAAATTCATTCTGCATATCTTTTGCAAATTTCTGGCTTAACCTGTCATCGTCACTACCAAAAATAATATCATCAACATAAACTTCAACTAATAAAATATTACCTTGATGTACGTAGAGGTTGTTGTCTGCACTTCCTTTTCTGAACCCTGTCTGCTGCAGATACTTATCCAGTCTAAAGTACCATGCTCTAGGAGCCTATTTTAGACCATACAAGGCCTTCTTTAATTTACACACATAATCTGTGTTCTCTGACAACTAAAATCCTTCTAGCTGTTCAATGTAGACTTCTTCTTCAAGTTACCCATTCAAAAAATCTGATTTTACGTCCATATGATACATTTTAATATTTTTGGAGCATGCATAAGCTAAAAGAAAACGGATTGCTTCCATTCTGGAAACTGGGGCAAATGTCTCTTCAAAGTCGATTCCTTCAACCTGTGCATATCCTTTACATACCAATCTAGATTTGTTCCTTGTAACTTGTCCATCTTCATTTAATTTATTCCTGAAGACCCACTTTGTGCCGATCACATTCTTATTCTTTGGTCTTGGAACCAGTCCCCAAGTGTCATTTTTCTCTATTTGATCCAATTTTTCATCCATGGACTTATTCCAAAATTCATCCTTGTTGGCTTCTTCAAAACAGTTTGGTTCAATTGTAGATAAGAGTGCTAGGTGTGTTTGTTCTCGTGAACGAATTCTTCTTCTAGTCTCAACTCCTACATATTTGTTTCCAATGATATGATCTGAAGGATGATTATTTTGTACTCATTTACTGGTTGTCTTTGGAGACACTTGTTGAACTTGCTCTTCTGCTTCTGTCGAATTCTCTTCATCTTTCTCTTCTACTTTTTTTTCATCTTCTACTTCTTCTTCTAAGGGTTGTTTCATTGATTCATTTTCTTCCTTTGGTTCTAGTCTGTCTGTTTCATCAATTGTTACGTTGATTCTTTCCACAACTTTGTTTAATATTATATTGTAACACTTGTATGATTTCATTGTACTTGAGTAACCAACAAGTACTCCTTTGTCCACACGAGAGTCAAAATTTCCCATTCCGCCATCTTCTCTTTTGGTATAGCACTTTCTTCCAAAAGCTCTGAAGTGCTTTACATTTGCTGCTCTTCCTTTCCATAGTTCGTAAGGATTTTTTTCAGTGTTGTTTCTAAGCATTACTCTGTTTTGAATGTGAACTGTTGTATGCACTGCCTATGTCCAAAAAATATCTATCAATTTCGAATCCATTAACATTGTTCAAGTCATTTCCTGTATTGTCATGTTTTTTCTTTCAACAACTCCATTCTGTTGAGGTGTCCTAGCAACAGAGAATTGCCTTTTTATTCCATGATTGCTGCAGTAGTCCATAAAGCCCTTTGAGGTGAACCCTCCTCCATTATCATATCTCAAGCATTTGATTTTTGAATCCATTTCATTTTCAACCATTTCCTTGTAGATCTTGAAGTTTTCAAAATCTTCTGACTTATTCTTGAGAAAGAAAACTGCAGTCATTCTTGTATAATCATCAACTAATAACATGAAGTATTACTTACCTTTTAAGCCCTTTTTTTTAGTTGGTCCAACTAGATCAATATGCACAATTTCTAGTGGTCTTGTCGTTGAATATTCCTTTGATTTAAAAATGGTCTTTGTTTGCTTTCCTTGTTGACAATGCTTGCATAGTGTGTTGGTTGGTTTCGTGATCTGGGACATTTCTCTGACTACTTCTCTTTTTCTGACTTTGACAAGGTTATGAAAATGTATGTGACTCATTCTTCTATGCCATTGCCAACTTTCATCTTCCTTTCCTAGACAACACTTTTCATTTCCGATTTCACTTAACACATATATGTTTCTTTAAGTTCTTGCAGTTGTAGCAATCAATTTCCCTGAACCTTCTTTTCTTATCTCACACTTTTGTTAATCGAAAGTAAATTTATGACCTTGGTCACACATTTGTCTCACACTTAGAATATTATGTTTCATATATTCTACTAGTAGAACATTTTCTTCCTTTTCATTTTTGTTCCCAATTCGGATTGTTCCTTTTCCAATGATTTTGGCAGAATCATCATTTCTGAAGGAGACTGATCCATCTCTTTCCTTTCGTAATGTAAGAAACTTGTCTCTATCACCTGTCATGTGTTTTGAACACCCACTGTCAACATACCAACCATGTTTCTTCTACTTAGTTGTTAGAGAAATTGTGCATTCTTCATTGCTATATTGATGTTCCTTTCTTATCCATGTCATTTTATGAGGTTCATGTCTGTGATTGTTGTTATTATGTTGAGGTTCTTTAGGAGGGACTGCCATTCTGCAATCTTTGGCCACGTGTCCAAAATTATTACATTTGTAACATTCCACTTCAGTGCTCAAAGATTCAAACCTGTTGTAGCTTCTTCTCTGTGTTTCACTAGGTCTTCTTGAATAATCTCTTTGTGCATGACTCTCAAAGTTGTTATCATTCATGTTGTTAGCTCTGCAATTCACAGCTTTATGTCCAAAATTATTACATGCATAACATAAACCAAAAAATATAATTTGATACCTCGGAGTTGAAGATCTTCTGAAAGGAGGTGCTCTTATGAATCCTTCTTCTTCTTGAGGTATAGATGTCTGTTGTTGATTCTGAAATTTGAATCTTTTCGGTGGACGAGTGTCCTTGTAATCTTCCTTGTATATCTTCTTATCCCCTTTGATTGTTTCTGCATAACTTTTTGGATATGTTTCTTGGTATGTTGTTTTGGAGCTTGATCCCTTTTCTGTCTGATTTTATCCAAGTCCAGATTTGTCAAGATGAGATTTTTTACTGCTGATAATGTCATCCAAAACTTTTGAGCTATTCTGCATATTTTTCTTTTGAATATCCTTTGTTAGTGTGACAATCCCTGCTTCCAAGTTTCCAATGATCATGTCCTTTTCTTATAGCTTTTATTTGAGTGCATCTTCAATTCTTTTATCTTCTTCTGTTTGAACCTTCAATTTTTTGATCATTTATTCTAGTTCTTGAGTGTCTTCTTTCTTGTCTAGTTCTACTTGTAGTTTCTTGTTTTTCTTCTTTTCTCTTCTAATAACTTCTATGGCGCACATTAATTATTCTCGAAAGTAAAATTTTTCTTCTTCAATTTCTTCTTCGGCTTCTTCATATTCTTCTTCGGAGTATTCTTTGTCAGAGTCTTTTACTGCCATGAATAGAACTCTTCATGTCTCACTGTCACTGACTTCATCTTCATCTGATGATGAGATGTCTTCTTTGGTGCATAAGTTTTTCTTGAAAAATTTCTTTGTAGTTCTTTTGCCTTTATATGTGTGTTTGCCTTTTGAGTAACCTTCATCATTTCTTTTTTTCTTATGGGGACATTTGTTAGAAAAATGTCCAATACCATCACAATTAAAAAAAATTAAAGGAAGCTTACCTCTATACCTACCGTCGGTTCCCTTGTTTAGTCTTTTGACAAAGTTGGCTACTTCTTCATCATCTTCTGAGACGTCACTGCTGGTGCTATATTCTTCTTGTTCCTTTTTCTTTTGCTTTGATCTTTTGGATGCTTTGAAGGCTACTTCTTTTACATTTGGATTTTCCT
>JASDQU010245226.1:0-26301 GCA_032191745.1 Picea mariana | reverse complement strand
TATTGTGCTTGTTTTACCATAAACAATGTCACATCATTGTCAACCAACCATAGGAATTTAAATATGTCGCCTCTGAGCACATAAACTATTTCTTAATTTTAAATGAGACCTTGTTGGATTCTCGTACTAGGGATAATGATCCAACAAGCTAAGATAAGAAATTCCTAAAATCTAATGTTAATAAAATTAAAATTGAAATCAAATATGAAGGGTGCATACCTGGAGTGTGCATTTGTCATATTGTTTTCTTTGATATGTATGATGTCTAGATGAATGATGATACTTCTTCACAACTTGTACTTGACCCTCATGATACAAAAATTCTCCAGCTCGTTTACCTCCTGAAGTTTTAGTGTGGAAGGAAAAGAGATATAGCTATCAATATCACTTGATATGAATCAAGTGCTTCAGAAGTTCTAAGTCCTATATCACAAAAGATATAGTTCATTTGGATCATCTTCTTTTGTTCTTTTTCGATCAGGTTCATCTTCTCCTGTGAAATGAGCATGATGCCTTTTAAACTTCTTATTTTTATCTTGGTCTTTTGCTTGGGGACAATTTCTTGCAATATGTCTCATATTCTAGAAAATGAAGCATATGAAGCTTGAGAAGACTTTATGATAATCTTGTCTTTTGTGAGGCTTATGAAATATTTTGTGAGAATGAAATCTTTCTTGTTCTTTCCTTTTCTTGTGAGAACTATTAGTGCTTGGTCTTCATTGTTCTCTATCTTTTCCTTTCTTTCCTCTAATATGTCTTCTTCTCGAGTACAGTCTTCCCACAACCTGTTGAACTTAGTTAACTTTCTTCTAGAGAAGATTCATTAGATGAATGATTCCCAAGAATTTGGAAGACTATTTAATGTGGTCATTGTTATCTCAGCTTCTTTGACTAAGTCTCCAATAACTTCAAGTTGTTCTTTAATATGGAATACTCTTGTGAAGTAAGCTTCAATGTTTTATGAATTTTGCATCTTCACATTCTTGAGTTATGTCCTCAAGGTATTTTTCTGATTGATTTACTTTCCTTCAAATAGACAGGATAAGGCATTCATCATTTTCTTTGGGGTTTTTAATGTTGAAAAATGAGGAATCAAATGGCTCTTGATGGAATTGGAAATGATCCTCTTTTATTTGATTAGATAGTTCTTATATTTGACTTTGGTCTCATCTTCCTCTGGCTCTTCAATATATTGTTCAACAAAACTTATAAGGTCATTCTCTTCTAGAATGATCATCATTATGCACTTCCATGCTCAGAAGTCATCATCTCCTTCAAGACTTTCTTCAAGCTTGGTACTGGTAGTCATATTGATCAAAACAAGTAAACAAATAAATTTTCAAGATGAGGATTTTAGATATTACCAGAGAGATTTTTGAGTTAATGATGAAATATATCACAAAATATACAGCAATTGCAACTAGACTTAAGGTTTATGAGGAAACCCTATTTTTCAACTTTCAAATCTCTGAATTCTAATCCGGGGACTAGATGTGCCCTCCTAGGACGATCTCCTAGGTGTAGTTACTTTCTCTGATGTCCTCTTTAAACAGTGAAATGTCACCTTTAGGGTTTATGTAGAAACCCTAAATCTACGACAACTGTAATACTGAAAACCAGATTTTGGAGAGGATGTGCTGAGACTAGCCACTTCTTATAAACTGTGAGTTGGTCTCTTTCAGGCCTGCTCTAATACCATGTTGATATTTTACTTATACATCTAACAGTTATAGTTTTTATTTATTATTAAAATCATTTAGCATATTAGTTGCATATACAAGATCACTAAAACAGAGGCAATCACAGAAACAAGAGAGACACAAATATTATCCTAGGAAACCCTCTAGGGGTAGGAAACCCATCAAACTTCCTCAATATAGATTATCCAACCAAGAAAAATGATTCTCTCCAAGAGAGAACTAACAAATAATAAGATCCTCCTCTACTCCTTCACTAGGAGAGAGTAGCGCACCACTTGACCAATATGAATCCAAGAGATAGACCATAAATCCTCCTTGACGTCACACCTAGCTGCAGTAGCTTCTCCTCCAAGACTTGCACACTTTTCCTTTTTTTGCAGAGCTATGATTGATTGAACAAGTGAGGTGCTAGCCTCCCTTATAAATAGTAGTCTGGCCTCCCTAAATTAGGTCTGGGATGACTTGTCAATTTACCCTCTTAAATTACATTTAATTGTCAAGGCACAATAGGGCCATCTTAATAAATATAATAAAATAGTATTCTTTAGGGTTTGTCTTGGTCAAACACAATAAGGATATCTTTCAAAGCTACTCAATATTCAACAAATATTACATATTGTCCCTAGTTTTTTCCCTCATTATGTGTTTTTAGACCATGGTTACTATTAGATATTTCAACAACCATCAATGGAAAATGGATGAGCTTTTCCATATGTCATCAAATATGCTCTCCTAGCTTTGTCCCATCACAAACTACTTTGATATCCTTTGATGGGAATACTTCCAAACCCCTAGGAGTATGTTGGTAGGGAAGAATTCACCCTGCAACAATAAGGGGTACTCCCCGGTGCACGGTTCCAATTATATTATGCATCATTTTTTTTAGGAGACTCGTCTGGAATTCGTCCTGGCTACGATTGTTGGTAGTGAGGGTGAATATGGATACTTATGCAATTTTCAAAGATGTAGATGAATAATATGTATGAATAGAAATATAATCTACTACTAATATATCATATCCTATCTTATCTAAGAGCAAAACGAAAGTAACCATAGTAAGTTGTAATGAAACTAAACTTTGCTAGAAACCACACCCAGATAGATAAAATAAAGGTGAAAAGTTATAAACACATGCATACATACAGCCATAACAGTCCAAATTATATTTCTTCATACATGAAAACTCATAAGCTCGGGACTTACAAAAATAAAGAAAGAATAGCAATACTGTAAAATAACATTACATGCATCAAATTAATCTATCAGCAAACATTGTTCTTACAGTACATGTGATCAACATACATTCCACTTGAAATAGTTCACAACAAAACAGTCACACACATAAGTTCTTCTCTCCTTCGAAAACTGGCCCTCGGGGATTCTCAAAAGTCATTAACATAGTATATATCCTTGAATTAGTTCTTGAGTTTATAGAATGCTTGAAGTGCCCCTAAAAAATGGGTCTCTTCTTCTATATATACCCCTTTTCTTAATTGTTTTGTGACTCTTTGTATTCCCTTAAAGAAGAAGTTACAAAATTTTCCATCTCCCTTCTTCTTGATGACAAGTGTACAAAGAAAAGACAAAACTGGGTGTAGTTCAGAAAAGACAAAATAGGGAGAAGGTAATAGAAATTTTGAATTTTCTATTTTTTCTTTTTCTGGATTCTTGTCCCAGAGGTATACTACATTGATTTCTAGCAGATCATGCAAAGAAAAAAGTCTATGGTATGCAATCTCTTTTATGATGGCTATGTGTATCACCACATTCTCATCGAGGGTATGCATATATTTAGATAATGTATCCATGAATGCATGAACCATAGTATCAACCTTTATCGGTTGAATGAGATGTTGTTCTATGGGGTCCATTGTTAATGTGGTGGCTTACTTGATGAATCATCGTCTACAACTTGATTTTTCATGTACTTTGTCGACCAATTCCTTCATTATAAGATTTTTTCCAAGCTCCTCTAGTTGGGGCAGTCGACACAACTTGAGTAGTTCTTGCACCACTTTGTGCATGTGTGAATATATTGTTGTTGACCTTGTCATTTTTTTCTCTGCTTTTTGTCCCAGTTGTTGGCCACAACAGTCTAGTGCATATTTGTCAGTTTTTCTTTCCTTGGATGAGGGGAAATATAGATCTATCGGTGCATCTGATTTCTCTGCAATCCATGTATCAATGTTTTTCATGCCTTCCTAGATAATATTGAATTATGTGAGCTTGGTTTTCACATTGCTATGTTGGCTTATGATAATAGAAACTAAGTCTTGGAATATGTGCAGGTGAGTGTACATATCGATAAGGGATTCTTTGAGCTCAGTCCTGATTGTTTCTATGATTTCATTGAAACTCTTGAGGTTTCCCTCATTTATATTTACCTGTCAAAGATTCTCTTCAAGCTCTCTAATCCTTACATTTTGTTCCAAATTCTTTCGGCACAGATTTCGAATGTTGTCTTGTGTGGAATTCCAAAAAACGGATCCATCTGAGGTTATGGCTACTAGATATTTGTTGAAATTTTATGTCACAGGGATCTATGTAATGACTGAGATCGGGTTCCCCCCTGTTACCAGAAATTTCTTCTCTTATTCTTGTACAATTCTACCTCATGCTTTGTCGTATACGAACTTTCTCAGGTTGGGTACATCATTTGGCCTGAATGGAGTATCAATTCCCAAACTTAGTATGTAGAATTGTGAATGTCCATTGGCATCGAATATTGATATCTCAGGGATGTCGATATCCATTGGGACTGTCTAACTATTTCCATCTTTCTCTTCTTTCTTTCTTTTTTCTTCCTCTATTTCTTTGTCAGTCGCTTCCTTCGCTTCTCTTATTGATGCTTCTTCTACTATTGTGTCTGTTGTAGTTTTTTCTACTCTTTCCTTTTTCTTAGCTTCCTTCTAGGAAGTTTCCTTTGTTGAGGCCTCTGATTTAGCTTTGTATTTGGCTTCTTCAACAATTTTCCTCTTTTTTCAGTGGCACCGTTCCTTTCTCTTGTGAACCTTCTCTTTCTTCCTCCTCATTTTATCTATGAGTGTCTCTTATTCCTTTGTTGATCCTGATTGTGCAGTACTAGAAGTGTGGGACACCCTTTTTTCTTCCTCTTCCTTTTCTTTATTTCTAGCTTCTTCTCGCGCTCTATCTTCATCCACAATCCTCCCTAAGGGTTTTCCTCATCACTTGAAGGTGACCTATTCATAATTTCTTTCATTGCGATGTATCTCCTCCTCCTCCAAGACTTCTATTATGTATTCCCAAGGAAAGCCTACCTTATTGAAATGTTCTTTTATAACACCATTTAGCTTGTGTCTCCTGAACCTCTCCTCTCTAAAATGGTATGAGATCAAGGTATTTACTTCTTCTTATGCTTGTTTGGTATTTGAAAATTAGTAGACACCAATATATAGTGGGAGTGGTGTCCATATTTCCTTCTTGCCTCAATTTACAATTCATCTTACACCATGGATCACTATTTGATATGCCACATCTTGAATTACTAACTTGTCTGGTACAAATTGAGGGAGGAGATGGGGGGATTTTGTGTTTCCATACACCCTTATATGAGTACCTCTCTACATAAGGTACCAATCCTAGATCCTTTTATGACGACTATCACCTTGTTAGTCATACATGGGGTTGACATGTAGAATATGAACTCATACAGAGGATCCAAAAGGTGTTCACATATCTTTTGGTATTTCATCTTATACTTATGATCCCATAGCACTTTGCAGTATATGTGAATGGATTAGTCTGATGATTGCAATTTCCACCCCATATTTGGGTATTGGTGGTCTATGCACATGATGTCCATGAGATATGAATACATGTGGAAAATTGGGAAAGTTCCTGGTTGAGCTTCTACAATTGTAGTGATGGATTTCATGAGGTTGACTGACAAGATGTCATCCTAATTAAATGATAATCCTTCATCCACACAGTAATAAATCAACGACATGTATGACAAGGAGAAATGGGAGGCATCTTGTTCCCCATATAGCTTGCATAACATGGATACCATGTATTGATAAGGAATCCTTAGTGCAGTTGTAGGGTACCCTCCCTTGGGTCTCAGTTTTAATTTCTTGTCTGGCTTGTAGCACCTGAGGAATATCTCCTTGGTTGTGTATTCGAACTTAGTGAGATTTTTTTTTTCTAGCTTCTTAGTCCTCTTCTCTATATCATAGCATATTTCTAAGTCTTCAGGCCGAAAATATGTTATGGGTTCACTTCGAAAGTTACATACTTATATGTTCCAAAAATCTATGTTCATTAATATCCAAGTGATGGCATTAGTGCAAGGGAACACAAAAACATGGGCTACTACTCTGAATATTCCATACCTTCTAATGTTCTTGAAGATCTTCAATTCATCTTGGTCTTCATAATCAATGGAGAAGTTCTATTTTTTTAGCATATGATACACATCGCCCCATATGAGTGCATCCCCTTCCTTGTCTAGGATTCCATAGGTTTCATCATACATGGCCCCAATAATGTTTAGTTCATCTTCAATTTGTTCGCCAGTTAGAGAGGCTTTGGTGGTTTGTGATTTACTCGTCGCTTTCTTTCTCGGAGACATGTATAAACCTACAAGGTGAAGATGGTATTAGTGTAAGGATAAAAACATAATTGATACATAAAACTAATATGTCTAAGTATCTTCAAGTACCATAGGATTCGCTTGAGATGATGTTGGGTGGAAGATCGTCATATGATGATGAGAGTATAATGGTAGGAATGATTAGCACTTTGGTGAGGGATGGAGAAGGAACCAACTCAAAAGAGGTTCAAAAGACCAAAACCAGAAGGGTTAGTGCCAACTTCTCTGATGAACTTGTATGGAAATCAAAGAAGTTAGTAACAAGTTTTCTAAATTCCATCGGAAAGGTTAATGTGAAAGGTTTCAATATAATTTAGTGTACATCGAGACATTTGATGGGAATATCATCAATGAAGGTAAGGGATCAAAAGAATCAACAAAGTTATCTTTAACTACTCTGATGTATCCGAGGAGTTGGTGAGAAGTACACTGAATATTAACGTGTAAATCAAGGAGATTTATGTGAATTGTGTCGATGGGTAACTTTATGGATCAAAGGAGTTAATAGAAAAGGCTTGGATTACTATAAGGGAATTTAAGGGGATGGCTTTCTATGAAACCTCCAGCGCATCGACGGGATTGGCATGAAGTACTCTGAAAATCCAAATATTGATTCGGGAGAGTTTCTATAAACTTCACCGATGGCTATTAATAGATTTCATGGAAAATGTTATGATGGATTCAAAGATATTAGTATGACAGTCCTCGAAAATGATGAAATCTGCATCATTTTTGTGCAAGTATCAGTGCAATGTCTAGTCTAATCTTGGAATCAAAACTATGGTTGCGAGAAGTTTATCCCTCTTTATCCGAGGAATTTAACGTAGGTATCTAAAGATATTTGGGTATTTGGATAACCATCGATTAAGGTTGAATGCATGCTTGTTTTTTGACAAGGTACCAATATCAAGCAACTCGGCTACATGTCCGGGTCATGCGAGTATCACTGGTGGGTTCAGGTCTATGATGAAGCACAAGTACACCACTCAGATAAAAAGGTCCATGGTAATACTAATGGTTTATTGGAGAGATATCATAGGTTTATAGCATGGGGAGAGGTGGAGAAACGTTACCGCAGAGGTCTTAAGGAGAGATAGGGTTTCTAGGGCGACAGATAAATAAAAAAAATGAAACCCTAACATAGAATTCTCTAATCAATGGGAGAATGGGTCTAATGTAGAGTTAGGGATTACCTGGTGAGTTTTAGATACATGTGATATGTTGAGTTGTTGAGAGTGAGGATATCCGTGCATAGCTCCTAAGGTGAATCTCCCTCCTTCATCGTTGAATGAAACAATAAGGTTCGAGAGTGAATGTCTATTTATAAACTTTGGGTGAGGTTGGGAAATAAATGCGAGTAGGTGGGATTTTTTTTTAATTGGTGACGTTGTTGGAAATTCCTCTAATGTACATCAAAATACTTCTTGGTAATTCCTTCAATGTATATCATCGAAGTTGGCAGGAAAAGAGTCGGTGTTCATATGAGGAAATGGAGACAACTACTCTGATAAAATTGGAGTTGTTGACACTAAATCCTTCATTATATCGGAGGATTTGAAAGTGAGTTGAGTGATGGGGAAATTTCATTTGGAAAAAATAAAAAAATCGACAATGCTCATCATCCTGGTTGGAGGGAACTCCTCCAATGTACATCGGAGGAGTTGGTGGTAACTCCTTCGATGTACATCGAAGGATTTTTCATCAACTTGTCCAAAACCCCCAAAAAAACACTTAAATTTTTTTCAAGTGATTCATCGGAGGAGTTGGTAGTAACTCTTTTGATGTACATCGAAGGAGTTTTCATCAACTTGTCCAAAAACCCAAAAACAATACTTAAATGTTTTTCAAGTGCTTCCAATTTGAAAGATATAAACTTGGATGAGAATTGAAGCTTGAATAGCACATTTAGAGCAAGGGGAAGAATTCATTAAGAAGAAACAATATTGAGAGATTTTCAAAGTCAGAAAATACAAGGGGATCCATTTCCTTGAGGAAATATACAGGTAGAATACACGAAAATGGAGTGTTGTTGTTCTTGGCACAACAAATAGAGACACATTGGGAGAATACTTGAATCTTTTTAAGATGGTATCTAAACACAGATTTTGAGGAGGTGAGGCATTATCATGCATAACTCAAGAGAGAAAGAATAGGTTCCATAGATCTTTTTCAAAATGCAGGTTTTGATGAGTCAATGTTTGTATGATACAAAGGGGAAGCTAGGTCCATGCCTCAGAACATATAATTTCTTAACGTATAGTTATTCATATATAAATGACCTAGGGGAGGAATAAGGAGTATTACAGAGGAAAAAAACATAAATAATCATGAAAACACAAGTTTTGATGCATCTTTCTAGTTTTTCTCTGCTACCAACGAGTGTCCATAGCCCCGATGGAGTCATACCGATGTCACAAGGCTTACTCCATTTCCAGCGAGCGTCCATAGCCCTGATGAAGATACTTGCATGTCCCATGTGATATGGAATGCCTTTCCCCAATATTTTACCTTTTGAAATGTAATTCTCTTATTCTTAAAGAGAGGTGGATGGGGGGATTCTAGTTTTCCTTTAAAGGAACTAGGGATTACACTTGTGATAGTGAGATTTGCTAACTTGATTATAGATGAGAGAACTCCCTGAGTAATGTTCTATGAAATACTAAAAATGTCTCTTCCTGAACCATTTCCTCTTAGTATAATACAATATACAAATATGTTCTTAGGTCGGGCCCCTGGTTCCTTATTTTGTCATATTTAGTTGCTCAATACTCATATACTAATGAGCTATGTTCTGCTACTAGATCTGACTTAGGGTGATGCACTACAATTCCATACCATTAGATATGTGTTTTGTCTGGAAGCCAGGTTACATAGTCATTAGGTTATCGACATCAAATCTGTTTCAATTTAGAAGCATTTCCAGGACTAAGCTATCAAGAATTTGAGAAATTCAGAGTCTCGGTTTTCAAGAGATAAAAAATGAAGCCTAAAAATAAAAGAAAATATAAAATGTTGAAACTAAAAAACGGACGAAAATCAAAGTAAAAACTAAGTAGTAAATAAAGTGAAAAACAAAATTTTTATTTATATATAATGAGGGGGCTGCCATGGAGGTTTGTTGATGTAGTGTTTCAGGATTTTTCCATTTACAAGGAGGAGGTTAGCTTCCCCTTCAAGAGTTTGTAACCGGTAGGTTCCTTGGCCAATTTTTACTTTGATCATGAAGTGTCCAAGCCATAATTGTTGTAATTTTGAATGTTTTCCTTTATCCTCATGCGGCTTGTCCCATTTGAGGACCAAAACCCCAACTTGGAAATTTTTCTCACCTGCATATTTCTTATCAAACCAATGCTTAACGATCTATTGATGAGTTTTGAACTTGTGTTTTTCCTTAGCACAATTTCCTTCTAAGTTCAGCAAGGTATCAATACGTCGGATGACAAGACATTTTCTCCTGTTATATTTTTGGGTGAGTTGTAGGGAAGGAAGGTAGATGTTTGAAGGTAAAATAGATTTTTTCCCATAGACAAGAAAATATAGAGAATTCCAAACTATTTCCTTGAAGATAATAGTTGGCTGCATATTTCAGCGTAATCCCCTTTTCCAAAGAAAACTCAGACAATATCAATGATGAAAAATATGTTGTGTTATTGAACACAAGAGAGTTAGGCATCCCAAACCTGGTGATAATATGTTATTCAAGGAAATTGATTGGCATTTCATCATTCACCTTGTTTAATGGTATTGATTCAGTCCAATGCATAAAATAGTCACTGACAGTTAGGATATACCTGTGTTGCTTGGAAGAATGAGGATTTATCTCACCAATGATGTCCAACCCCCATTGTTCAAATGGTTCTTCAACAACAACAAGTTGAAGCGAAACAACTACCTTATACTCTCTTCCTGCAGATGTTTTGCATACTTCACAACTTTGTGAATATGCATGAGAATCCTTTAATAGTGTAGGTCAATAGTATCCAACTTTCAATATCTTGTGCGATGTTGTATATCCTGAAAAATGGTCTCCTTCAGGCCCATCATGCATATCATTGAGGAATATGTCAACATCTTGTTTTTCAAGCCATCGAAGTAATACTCCATAATAGTTTTTTCGAAACAAGATGTCGTTCACTAGCTGATATTGTAAAGATTCCAGTCTAAGTGCTCTTTTATACTTGGCATTGAGATGTTCTGGTGTCATACCATGTTGAATATAATACTTGAGTTCATTGTAATATGATTCTTCAACAGCTGGAATGTAAGGAAATTTTTGTGTGTACATAGTTGAATCCTCTTTCCATACATCCTCTTCTTGATTTTCATCACCCATATATTGTGTCACGAATTTGCAGAGGCCTTGAACTTTAATGATGTTGGTTGGTTTAAATTCCAAGTCATATTCTTGCAAGGTTGTCATCAAATTACCTCGTCTCTCACCCAACTACCTTTGAACAAAGAGGGACCTTACCTATGGATGAGGGACGATGACTTTAGTGTGATTCTTCAAAATGTAAGGTATGAACTGTTTGATTTCTTTGTGGACAATGAAATATTGCTTATCCACCAATGGGTAGTTCAGTTTAGCACCTTGCAATCCAGTTCTCATGAAATCGACAGGGTATTCATTTCCTTTCTCATCCTTTTGTGTGAGCACTATTGTGAGGGAATGATCAGACACAAAGTTGTACAACAAGAAGTCCTTAGTGAAATATGGACTTCGTAGAGATGGTGCAGTGACTATAGCAACTTTGATATTTTCAAAAGCCTCTTTCTTAATGGATGTTCATTTGAATTGAACATCTTTCTTAATCATTAGTTGAAGCGGTTTAGAGATTTCAACGAAGTCTAGAACAAATCTCCTTACAAAGTTTATTTTTCTGAAAAAAGATTGCATTGACTTCTTTCTATATGGTGGAGGTATTTGCATAATAGTTTTTTTTCTTTCTGGGTCCACCGAAATTCCATCTTTGGAAATCATATGCCCTAATAGTATACCTTTTAAAATAGTTAAAATAGTCTTCTTAGGATTCAATGAGATCCCATACTTTCTGCATCATTCAAATATTTGTTTTATATGTCTTGGTTGGTCTTCTCTTTTCTTGGAATAAATTGTGACATCATCGAGATAGACCACCACACTTTGATCAATCAAACCTTTGAAAGCAATATCCATCACCCTTGTAAATGTAGCGCCCATGTTTACTAAACCAAAGTGAATCCTTCTATATGCATATGTTCCCCATTTAGTTCTGAATGTGGTTTTCAATCGGTCTGGTTCTGCCATGAGAACTTGGTTATATCATGAAAACACATCCAATAAAGAGAGCATCTTAGAGCCAGAGACGAGTTGTAGGATCTGTTTCATGGGGGGACTGGGTAGTTATATTTGTTGGAATATTGGTTCATGTTCAAAACATCTATACATATCCTAATTTATCTCGACTTCTTCCTAACGGACACCATATTCGACACCCAAGTTGAATGGCAGACCTTAAAAATGATTTGGGTGTCTAACAAATTCTTCAATTCCTTCTAGATGAGAAGTTCAAGAGTTGGATGTATCTTTCTTAGTTTTTGCTGGAATGGTTTGACATCTTATTTAATTGGGATCACATGTTGAATTATCCAGGTATCATAAGTCTTTAGATCATCATAAGTCCATGAAAACACATTGCAATACTTCTTGAACAACTTTGTAAATGTGTACTTATCTTCCTCTCAACAACAGGTGCCCAAGTTGACATACTTGGGTTGTTGAGAGGTCACTAGATTGACCAGAAAATGAATCATGGTTGAACTCTTAGTCTTCATATTAGCAGGCCTTCTAAACTTAGTCTGTAATTCAAATAACTTCTCAAGTATCAATACATTCTTTGGGACGCAATTTTCTTTTACTTTTCTTTCCTCATCTTGATAATTATGATGTATCATTGATGTGATTTATCGTCGAGTTGGTGAAGAATTGATAATTTGAGTATCATTATTGAATACTCACCAGTTCATAATGTTATCTGGTATTGAAGACCTGAAAAACCATTTCAACGAAAAAAACCATCACTAGGGGGCATGAACCTAGATGTTGTGTTGGCCAATATATATGCATCAATATTTTGATTATGAGGTATAGATGTAATATTAAATGCGTCAAAAGAGTAGAGAGCATTCCATACCCCTTGTTGATATGCTTTTATATGTGGTGATAGGAAATGAATGGTGTTTCTTACCTTTCAAACGATTGTTTCTGAATCGCCAAGTACTTCGAGGCACTTCAAATTAAGTTCGATGACCTTTTTCAGACCCTAGACTAAGGTTTCTTACTTTGCAGTTTTATTGTGCATTCGAATTCTAGGCGACATGATATGGATGTTTTGCATTGTCCAGGATCAATTAACACACATCCAACCTCGACTCCTTTTTGTGACCCAAAGCTATCAAAGAACATGGTATACATGTTAGTAATCTTAGTTTTGTTAGTTGTGCTAAAACCTAAGTTAGTCAATATGGTACATGTGCCATTATGTGTTTGTGGGAGGAGCTTGAATTGCAAATCTCGATGTATTTCAGATGTGTGTGCTTCATAACAACCATGATCATTTTTCAAAAAATAGTTACCTAGAATAGTGTGAGCAAAGTTGATGGGTTCATTTTTACCTTCTAGCTCAATTACCGTGTGCTTCATATGAGATTCAGTGTCCAAACAGATCTAGTTTGGTTTACCTTTATAAGGAAGCCACATATGGGACCAATCAGTTGAAAAATATCCTTGAATTTTAGCCGACCATTCTTTGCTTAACAACAAACCATAACTTTCAGGTATATAAATGATCTAAAATAACCAAACGAGTTCTAAAACAACTTGATCTAAAAATGTCATCAAAATATGATACTAATTCATCCCAAGAATCCTTAGATGTCAATACACATACACATTCGACTAGATTTGGGAATTTAAAGGACCAATTTGACCTATTTGCAACATATCATGTGAATGTCTTACTTATCCATAAACTCACAAACTGAATAGTAAACTTGCGTAAAAATGCCAAAATTACAATATATGTGGATTTATAAATTCCAAATTACAAGACACCCTTCCATGTCAACTACTCCAACCCAAAAATAAAGGTTATATTTGAAATCCTTTCGAAATTGTGTTCTTACAAAAGCACAATGTCATTGACGCACACCAAAACACACTCATTCTGAGCTCTTGGCATGCTTCTCCAAAAATTCCACAAAAATCTATTACAAATCTCTCTCCAATATTACATAAATGAAAACCCACTAAAAAAATAAACCAATGTGGAGTTCTCTATGTGACTCTAAAACACTACTTCAAACTTTACACAAATGAGCTTTAGACAAAGTGCTCACCACAATACAAAACTCTATACAAAATTGAGTAGCATAAGTCCTTGGATGATAACTTGCATGTAAGAAATTTTGTGTAAACTTGGCCTCACATAATACTTGTGTTTCCCATGGCATGGCGTTGGATTTTATATAGGAATGGGCTTGGTTCCATCCAACGAACCCATTTAATAGTTTGTTGGCTTTTAAAATTATGTGCCAAAGTTTGTTTAACCACCACCATTAACCAATGTGGAGTTCTCTATGTGACTCTAAAACACTACTTCAAACTTTACACAAATGAGCTTTAGACAAAGTGCTCACCACAATACAAAACTCTATACAAAATTGAGTAGCATAAGTCCTTGGATGATAACTTGCATGTAAGAAATTTTGTGTAAACTTGGCCTCACATAATACTTGTGTTTCCCATGGCATGGCGTTGGATTTTATATAGGAATGGGCTTGGTTCCATCCAACGAACCCATTTAATAGTTTGTTGGCTTTTAAAATTATGTGCCAAAGTTTGTTTAACCACCACCATTAATATATACCATATATAGCATGTTGAAATAATAATATACCTACGAATGGTTTTAAACCCCATATATATATATATATATATATATATATATATATATATATATCACATGGTTGCTATACCCATATGCCACCAATAGCATAGTCGTTGGCATTGGTTTAAATATATTCCAAATATGTGATAAATAATACCAATGTTATACTAATTATTTCTGTTGTTTCAACAACCCAACGACCATTTGGTTATGCATTGAAAGCATGGTCTTAATCAATAGGATAAAACATGTGGCACATAATCCGTTGGCAATAAATACATATCTCATTGGTTAAATGAGCACCTTGGCGCAATGTTTGGAGCTCTTGGATGTTAGTGCATGTGGCAGGGTTAAAAAGTTGTCACCCAACTTTTGCGCCATCCCTCTAATAATATATTGTCATGTGCCATAACAACTCCACCCGTGGTGCACTTGGTTAGAACTATTGATTTGCAAATTGGACGTTACAGGATCAAACCCCGTGGCTTAACAATATTTTAACTTAGCACATATTGAACATTTCGACATTGCCACGTGTCAATGCACCATTGGTCCATGTGTCAGCGCAATCACCAACCCATACTTTCATGTGTCAATATGATACTAGTCGAGTGTCATCACATAATTCCACGTTATCATGCCATGTGTCACCCTTCCAATGGTGCAACATGGCACCCCTTTTTGTTTGTTTTGGTGCAACTTCAAACTGCGATAACTTTTGCATATGAGCTTCGTTTGAGGCTAAATTTGTGTCATTGGAAAGATATCGTCGAGCTCTACGCAATGATGTTATTTTCTTGTTCATTTGAGAAGATTTATTTTGGATTTATGGATCCCCTAGGACCTTTGTGAGCATTCCATATCCTCTTGGACCTCTGTGAGCGTTCCTTAGATCCTCCTGGATCAATAAACCACAACAATATCAATAACTTGATGTACTCTAGGGTTATATGCAAGCCTAATTAAGACATATTTAAGTTCTCCTTTCACTTTGACATATTTCCTGTCTAACTGTATGATTCTTGTTTTGGTTAACTGCGGGACAACATTTATATTTTGACAGACTGCATAAGGCATGATGTTTGATAAGGCACCAGAGTCAGCTAAGCAATTGTGTACATTGAAATTTAAAATTTCATACATAACTAGGAAAGGAGGTGCCTGAGACTTTGAGTACGCACCTATACTCGATGCGTTTATGGAAGACTCGGTTTCCACCTAGTGGACTTATTTTGATTCAACAGTTTTAGGAATATTGTCAGTATTTGCAGTGATTTTTTTAGAATTATTATGTTTAAAAGCATCATGCAAAATATCATGTTGTTGTGGTAATGAGCATATATCAAACATGGAGATATTGGATTTTGTTTTCTTCATTTCTTCTTTGATGTTGTAATCTAGAGCTTACCTTTCTAGTCTTCTTATTGTTGGGTTTGATTTTGTGCCACTGGTCTTGTTGTTGGTGTTATAACCCTAAATTGCACCATACACGTATACCTGGCAGCAGGCCATCTTACTTGCTAATTTTTCCAAAGCCATCACTAAATAGCTCTTCTAAAAACCATATTTTTGAGGATGTACACGCCCTGTACAATGAATGTCCGTGTACACATGCTTGTTGCACCTCTACAGCTTGTGTATGTACACTAGCTACACCATTACAACCCGTGTATACTCACAAAAATTGCAAAAAAGAAAAATTTGCAAGGGGATGTGGGCTTTTGGGTAGTTTCCTAACCAATTGAGCGCCCATAGTCGGTCACCCAACCGAATAACAATATTTTTGGCATATAAAAGAAGGTGTTGGGGTCCCATTCCTACAAGAAGCATGAGAGCAAAGAAACTTTGCCCAATTCAGTATTCCCCCTTGCCAAAATTATTTGCCACCACATTGTGAGTTTGAGCCAGAATTTCTTATTCTAGCCATTTTTCCTCCATTGCAAACCCTTGCCATTTCACTAGAGAGAACTTAAGAGGAGAAAGATATGTGGAAGCAGTTGGAGCTTGGTGAAGAGGAGCCCAGGACCGAGTTCGAGGAGAAGTTGTCAGTCTCATATTGTAAGCTACTCTGTGAGATTAATATAAAGAAGTACTTTTTCCGTCCCACCAAATGATATCTTCAATCTTTATGATTTATTTATATTTTGTTATGATATCTAACCCATTAATCAATATATAGAATGCATGCTCGTAGTTTCTTGTTTGTCTTTTGGTGAATGTAGGTTGGCCTTGGGAGGAGATCTGCAGTCGGGAAACAACGAAGCGCAAAGGGATAGACATTGGACGTGGGGTTTAAGGTAAGCCTACCAGATCCCTATACTTTGCATCTTATGTATGATTGTGGGGTACTGTCGAGATAGTTGTTAAAAGTATGATACTTTTAGACGGTTAGCTCTGCCTGCACTTTAGAACCCTAGTGTAGTCTGTAGGGGGGTTTTCCCACTATAGCATAATTGGTGACCATACTGGGGAGCCTCTAGGGTTTTTAGGGGATTTCTGTTTTGGGGTATTTTTAACTGGTTTATTTACGGTTTTTTGAGTTTCAGTAAGTTTCAGTGTCTTTAAGGGATTCTGGTTTTCCATACCAGTACTCCCTGCCTATGCTTGACTGTTATTTTTTTTCTATTTTAGAGGATTCATAGAGGTGTACGTGGCCTACAATGGGTCTACCCGTGTACATACACACCCTACCTTTAGACAGCCCGTGTACATACACAGGTTCTTGAAGTGTCAGTAGCATGTATGTGTTGAGAAAATCTTTCCAAATAAGAGGCAGTCAACCTCTTCCCTGTCAGAAGTCATACTTCTCAAGGGTTTTCTTGATCTAGTTCTGGTCTCTGTTATAGCAGTCTGTAGCTTAGGTCTGACCTCAGTTTAGATTTTCTTTATCAAAGATTTCTTATGTTTTCATTATCAGGGTTTTTTTACAAGTTTGTGAGTCAGTTCTGATCTACCTTCTTGGTATTATGAGTGACTCCTTGCGATCTGCGATGGGGCCATAAGTCATTTCTTGGTCTTTTTTTGTCTTCATTTCCCCCTTTTTTTCTTTAGAAGAAAAGAAAAGAATTCATTTTCAAAGTTTCTTGTTTTGAAGCATAAAATAAAAAATAAAAAATCCCTTTTCTTAGTAAAAGTAGTTTAGGTTAGTTGCTTTATATATCAAGGAAATTTTTTATTTTCTTAAGTTCTTTATTGAATACTTAGGACATTAAGTAGCTCATAGTCGAGCAAAATCTTGTTTTAGGTTTTTCTTTTCAAAGATCTGAGAAAAGTAGTTATGAAAAAGTTTGGTTAAAGAGGTTAAATTTGCAAATCTTTATTTATTGAAAAAAAAGAAGAAATTTTGTTTCCAACATTTGTTCTTCTCTTTCATCTCTTAACAAACACCATCAGTTTCATTTTTGTTCCCTTTGACTTAAGAAAAACCACTTAAAATCAACGATAAATTAAAATTTATCAGACTTTCACGTTTGTAGGGTACATCAACTAGATTAGGCTAGAGCCCTGATTTAGGTTGGAGAGGAAACTCTTCAGGGATATAAAACAAACATATGAGTTTGTGATAGGGAGTATAGAATTCCAGTGACGTGGAAACTATCCGGGAACCCCCTCTAACATAGGGGCTAAACATGAGGTCGCGTTCGGAAAGGTGGTGGAGATAACCCCTCCAAAGTCGGACCAATCATAGAGGAGGAACGCATATAGAGGGCTTATCTTGAGATTTTGTTGATCGCATTGCCACGGAGCTTCATGGGTATCGAATCCATTTAATGTCCTCAGTCGTCTTTCGGAACACTTTATTTCGATACCCTTGATAGGTTTTGGTCTTGATACCCTACTCATTGCGATCCACCTGACTGTCGACTGTACCTGCCTCATAGTTGTTCGCAAGTTGGCAACCTAGTTGCCTATATATCAAGGACTTACACAAGTGAGTGCGAGGGTATACCACGGTACCTAGGACAAACATCAGGCCACGCTTTGCAAAGTATACCCAGAGGGTGATTCTGTATTCGATTTGCACTTGCACTGGTAAGTTTCTCTAGTGTTGGCTAGTGTAACTGTTCTTCCAACTAGTTTGTAGTGGTTTGCTTGTTATATCTCATAGGAACTTTTTCTAGTGTGTGTTTGATCTTCAACGTTAGAAAAACCTTAGTGTGTCATTGATCTTCTCACACAGTGGAAGATCAAGAGCTCTGTCGATCACGAAGGCTTTTGGGCCTACCACCGGTTGAAGTGGAGCCACCACCGCCACTGCTAAGGTGAAGAATTGACCAACAAGGGTCATTTAAGGCGACCAGGAAACAAGAAACTGTACCCGAGCCATCCCTGAGAGAAGAACTTGTGAATCCGAAGGAACCGACTATTTCTGACCTTGGAGCAGAAGCTCTCGGTTTGTATAACCCTTCAATCACTGACTTGTCGATGCCAGTCTTGATACAGATTTCCCCTCCAAGGGTAATGCATCACGAGCGCTAGATAATCCTACAAGAATTAATGGAAGAAAATGTTGCTACTTCATCAGGGAGTCCTCATACTCCCTCTATGGTTGCCACAACTGGAGGCATTTTGCCTCCTATCTCACCTTCGCAGGTCTAGGCCACCATGGTCTCGACCACCTCTACCTCGGGTAGTGGTTCAATTCCATCCATGGCGGCGATCACTGCATCGTTTACGTAGAGTGCAACAAGCCCTCCATTTTCATACGGGATGCCCGACTTTAGTACGAATTCATTCCTGTCCTACTCCACCTTTCAAACCATGGGCCTCGGGGAAGGGAGCTCTAACACTCCTCTGCAAGAGTCTATGGGGGGCACCTCAACCCCCTATAATGCTTTCCCTTATGGTGGGGGTCATATACCTCTGTCGTCTCCCTCGCTCGGTGATGTTTCTCAACAACCCGTCTGGCCGACCATAAACTGCAACCTATCCGGAGCAGGTAGTCAAGGACCTTCTTCCAACACAACACAAGTGTGTTCTCTATCATTCTCTTTGTTCGATGCGTTTGGTAACAACGCATTCTCATCAGTTGTCGTCTCGGCTAGGGGCAACCCTGGTTATGGAAAACAAAATCCTATGCAGGGTACTATTCCTGCACAGGGGGAAAACATAGGAGTTCCCTCCTCACAAGTACCTTGGAATCCGTGGCAGGGATCAGTTCCCTCGCCAGGGATGTCGACCGGGGGAAACCCCTTCCATAGCCAAGGGAACCTCGAGCAAGGCTCAGGACCTCTACCAGTCAGATTGGTAGGGGGCAACCCTTTCCAAAATCCTTGGAATACAACGCAATCCCAACCTTCTACGTCCTATTATGGGAGTCAGCCGATGACATCTCAACAAGCACGCTGGTCACGGCCATGGTTTTTAACAGAACCCTGTCCAACAACCTAACTTTTCATGGCAACTTGGTGCCAGCCAAAATCCATGCTCCTTTTTCCCTGGTTATAACCAACAACCCAAACTTTCGTTTCTGGCAACTTTGCACTTTCCAGACTTGTAAAGGTTACTAAATGACCCTATCTGTCACGATCCTCATTGGCCTCCTATGCCGACCAAGTTTCCTTCAGACATTCCAAAGTTTGAAGCTAAGCCTAATGAGATCTATGCGATCATGTGACTACCTTCCATTTATGGTGCTCATCCAATTCATTGAGAGACGACTCTAAACAATTATGTTTGTTTCAATGCACTCTTATTGGGAGTGTTGCAAAATGGTACATTGAGCTCAAACGCTCAAGATACTCTATGTTTGGCGAATTGACAATGGTTTTCTTAAACCATTTTCAATTACCTGTGAGATACGACATCAACATAGAGTTGTTGGCCAAGTTTGAGCAGACAAAGGCAGACCATATCTCTAATCACATCCGAGAATGGAGACGTTGGAAGAGCTTAATAAAAGTACCAGTCCCACCAACATTTTCACTAGAGTGGTTCCTCAAGTCTTTAGTCCCACAATTATCCAAAGGCATAGCAACATTGGGGGTCTTTTAAGAAGAAGAAGCGATAATGATATCTCAACAGCTAGAGCTTATTTACTCTCAGTCTGGTTTACTTTATGAAATTTTTCCAGACGCACCGCGGTCGATACTTGACAAGACCAGACAAAGATCTAGACCACATGCTGATGGTATTGTTGGTTTAGCGCAAATGAAGCCTGCTGATCACCTGTCAAATCAATTGCAACAATTGTCAATACAGCAGATAGTAGCCAGCCAGGCCACTAGTTCAGCTACTCCCCCTACCCAAACGTCGGATGTACATAGTGTGAAATCAACAAGCCCAAAGGCCACCCAGCAGCCTAACGAAAAGAAGAAACAATGAAAGAAGGTTAAGGGGGATAAGAAACCCACAAAAAATACTGGTGGGGGAAACATAGAAAAGAATAAGTCGAAGTATTTATGTAACCTTTGGGCGGAGGACCATCCGACTCACCTGTTCCCTCGGCTTGCGGAGGCCCAAAAGTTATTGGTGCAACAACAACCTATTGTGTTAACGAACCAATTTCCACACGGGAAAAATTTAACTGAAGCCTCTTCGAGTGCAGATGGGGGCAGTCAGGGACCCCCTCCATCTTCAAGTAATCTTTCATCTGCGAATGTATATATGTTGAAAGGTGATGCCCACATAGAAACTAGGGCACATGACTATGGAATGCCAAACACCTCTGATAAGTGTCAAGAAGCCGAAAACCCACCTCTTCCACTCCAGATTGAGAAGATGTTGGGAGAAACAATGACACGCATCCCAAAAGGTTCGTTCAAGAAAGCTTCCCACAATCCAAACATAAAGGCCACCAGGAACTACTCTGTGGTGGAGGATTTGTCACAAACCCCTTGTGCAATGTCCATTTTGGAGGTCCTCTAGAGCTTCCCTTCCCAGAGAAAGGATTTGTTAGCTGCCTTAGGATCTGCTAAGACTTGTAATTCAAGAATGTTCATGCTTGATATGACCGACTTAAAACCTCATCTCCCCTACCACGTGGTGTTTCAGATAGTAGTGGTGTTTCAGATAGTAGTGGCTTACACCACGAAAACTTTTACCTGGAACATTTTTTGCACGGTGGTTGATGAGGGAGCCTCGACATGCATGATGTCATTGGCATGTCGGAAGTCCATTGGCCAACCCATTTTGTCTCTGTCACCTACTCTTCTTACTGCTTTCAACGGTCATTCATTCTAACCACATGGAATCATTCCTTCTTTCGTCGTGCAGCTAGGAGGAAAGACCATGTTCATCGAGGTTGAAGTGGTCGATGCACCTCTCAACTACAATCTCTTGTTAGGAAGGAGTTGGACCTATGCTATGCATGCAGTGGTCGCGATAGTTTTCTGGGTCTTGTTGTTTCCACACGAGGGTTGGATTGTGTCCATTGATCAATTATCCTTCTCTTGTCCTAACCCTTCATCGGGGGCATCCATAGTACCGATGATTGATAACCCACAGCCTAGAATCGTCAACGTAGGGGTTGGTTTGTGCCCACCTTTGATGGGTACTTTCAATTACCCGCCTCCAACCAGTAATGTCAAGTACATATCGACTATCCCCGACCAGCCTAGGGCCAAATTTTTTCAAGTCTCGTCGTTTTGCACGACTTACTTTTACAATCCATGGACTCTTCCTTCCCCATCAACCATGATGGAAGGGACAGGGAACCATGGCATGGCCATACCCTTGTCCGTGACAAAATTTGCATACTCTATAGTCCAGCAAGCTTCCACTGACCCTGATTTGACTCCTGCACAAGAGTTAGATACAGTTCTTGAGCCTGCCTGGGCTCAAGGTTCCCTCGTTGATACTGATTGTTTAGACTTAGTCTTTCCCTCAGATGAGGCAATTATCGAGGTAATGACTAGTTCATATAGACACTGGGATGATCTCCATCATAGATCCTATTTTCTCCCAGAGTTAAGAAGAATTGAAGCAGGTGAATTCACATTGACTATGACTAGAGATAGGTCTTTCCCTATAAATCCTTTAGCTATGTACATAGTTTATGCTGAAGGTAATATGGAAACCATTGTTAAAATGATACCCATTGATATCTCCAAAACACCTGGCATCGTGGAGAATGTCTTCGTCGGAGAATTCTGCTCCCCCGAGGAGATTTGAATCTACACAAGTTTATTTAAAGAATTTTGCGATGTTTTTGCCTGGTCTTAAGAGGAAATTCTAGGCATTGATCCAAGAATCGTCGAATACAAAATCACGACATATCCTGACACTAAGCCGGTCCGGCAAAATATTCGTTCGGTTAATCCTAAGAAAGAAACAACTATTAACACTAAAGTAGAGAAGCTACTCAAAGCTGGTTTCATCTACCCCATCCAATTGACACAATGGGTATCAAACCTCATTCCAGTCAACAAAAAATAGGGTACGATTCGTGTATGTACGGACTTCCATGATTTGAACAAAGCATGTCCAAAGAATAATTTCCCCACTCCATTTATTGACCAGATAGTCGATGAATGCGTAGGCTGCGAGGTATTTTCTTTCATGGATGGTTTTTTAGGATACAACCAAATACAGATCAAACCCGAAGACCAACACAAGACCTCTTTCATTTGTTCATGGGGTACATTTTCTTATCGGAAGATGCCTTTTGGTCTGAAAAATGATGGAGCTACTTTTTAGTGGGCCATTTCTTTTGCTTTCCACGATCTCAAACACATAGTCGAGGCTTATCTTGATGATTTATCATCATGATCTCGTAAGAGAGCTGATCATCCCACACACCTCTGACTTATCTTTGAGCGATGTCGCTACTACCAGATTCGCTTGAATTCGAACAAATGAAGTTTTTGCGCGACGTTGGGTCATCTTCTAGGTTTCATAGTTTCGACAACAGGGATCATGGTCGATCCTCTAAAGGTTGAGGCGATAGTTCAGTTGCCTTCCCCGTGCACAATCCCTTAGCTTCAAAGTTTACAAGGAAAAGAAAACTTTTTACGGCGTTTCATCGCAAACTATGCCAAGATCACAAAGGGTTTCATGAGTTTACTAAAGAAGGAGGTTCACTTTCATTGGGACGAAGCTTCTCAACACTCTTTCGAAGCATTGAAAAGCTCCCTCACGTCTGCCCCTCTACTTTGGCCACCCAATTATAATAAATATTTTTTATTGTACTTGGCCGTTGCGGAGTCGACTATCGGTATGGTCTTAGTTCAAGAGGATGATTTGCTTGAAGAACACATGATTTATTACCTGAGCCAAGGCCTGGTTGGATTAGAACTCAATTATTCTCACGTTGAAAAACTTGCGTTGGCAAGAGTTCATGCTGTCCAATGGTTCAGTCATTATATCTTGTTTCGCAAGACCACCATCATTTTCATTGTGAATCTGTTTCAATACATGTTGACAAGACATGTAATCGACAGAAATATCAAATTAAAGGATTTTTTGAATTCTGGTCGAGTCAGGTGATGTTATACCCGAAGAGTCTCCTATTAAAGGAGACATGTTTTTGATCGCGTCTTCGGACCCCTGGTATGGAGATATACTATTCTATATCTAGACTTTGAAGTGCCCCACCTCTGCTTCTCGTGATGAGTGTCGTTGTATACGCCATCAGGCCAAGAACTATCTCATACTTGAGGACACTTTGTATCATTGAGGTGTAGATTGTATTCTTCGTCGGTGTCTCACTCATGAAGAAGCGGAAATTATGCTTAACGATTCCCACATTGGATCATGTGGCGGTCATTTTTATGGGTTGGAAACAACCCAAAAGATTCTACGAACCGATTACTTTTGGATGACATTAATCAAAGATTGTGTTGAATCGGTCAAGAAGTGCCACCTGTGTCAGATCTTCTCTCTGAAGATGAGGGCACACCTCACTCCTATGTTTATCGTCATCACAGTTGGTCCCTTCACCAAGTGGGGGATTGATTACACTACATGCAACCCCCCTTCAGCAAGGGGGCACCGTTATATCATCATAGCAGTAGACTACTTCACGAAGTGGTTCGAGGCTATACCAACGTTCAAAGATTATGGCGAGACAACAACTCTCTTTTTGTTTAACCAAATTATAGAAAAGTTCAACATCCCGAGGGAGATTGTCACTGACCATGGAAGTCACTTTCATAATAAAATTATGTCTGAGTTAACGTCAAATCTTGGGTTGAGGCAAGAACATTCGTCACCTTACTACCCACAAGCGAATGGTCAGGTGGAAGTTCTGAATAATTCTCTTAATACTATTCTACAACGAACGATCAATTCGGCCAATTCAAATTGGAATTTGATGTTGTAATTGGCATTATGGGCCTACCGAACGTCTATTAAGACTGCAACTAGTTTCTCACCTTTTCAAATCGTTTACGGGCTGGAAGCAGTCTTTCCTATAGAGTGTCAGATCCCGTCTCTAAAGTTGGCAGTACAGTTATTGGTAGACACTTCACCGCTTGAGGAGCATCTATTATATCTTGAGCAGCATTGGGATGCAGCCTTGGCCAACGAGGCTCACAAACAAAAATTCAAATGTCAATATGATCGGTCCATTCGTCTTCATATTTTCTTTGAAGGTGACCTTGTCCTAGTCTATGACCAAGATAAGGATCTCTTAGGGGCAAGCAAGTTCAAACCCATGTGGTTCAGACCTTTCATTATGAAGGAGGTTCTAAAGAAGGGCGCTTATCATCTGGTGGACTTTGAGGGAAATTTTTTGGCGAAGCCTAGAAATGGGCTCTACCTCAAGAAGTATTACTCATAGGTGGGTCACCTTGGGTGACTTCTTGTACATATGTATATTTTTTATACAGTTATTTTTTGTCTTTGTGTTTTATGGACGTGTCATTTTTGATGTCATCTTTTTCACTATGGGAGATGTCAAGTGAATTAGAGGTATTTGTGGGGTTTGCGGATGGTGCTATCCAGCACACTTGGAGGCTTGCTTCTGCAGCTTGGGTGATTTTCACACCTCAGGGCCAGTTGCTATCTTCAAAAGGTGTCTGTTTGGGTAACGCCACAAACACTGTTGTTGAATATAACGCAATTTTAGAGTTTCTTCATGACGCTTTGTTGCATGGTATCTCTCACCTCCGGGTCTACTTAAACAATTAGTTGGGTGTGTCCCATTTAAATGGGGTTTATCGCGTTTACGATCCTACTCTACACCGACGGTTCCTTAGGGTGCGTCTCTTAGAATGAAGTTTTGATTACATTACGTATATCCATGTTCCTAGGAGATTGAATCAAATCACAGATACTCTAGCTAACCGTGTATTATATTGGCATATTGCACACATGTAAGAAAAAGCACACACACGCACATGTAAAAACATTTGTAAATAAATGTAATCTATAAGACATAAAAATATGTAAATATGTATATATATATCGAAAATATCAGAGTACATAGGTGGGGGCAAGCACCTCAAAAAATATATGTCCAGTAAGAGTCACGGGGCTTATTCCCTCAAAAATATACAAAAGGTGCCCTCGGCATGTAAGTAGTCCAACCTAGATAAGGGTGGGACCTGTTGGCCCTGCCATAGTGAACAACAGTGTTTTCCAAATGCTGGAAGAGTTGGACCCAGGTCCATGGTACCCCAACTACGTGAGGTTTCATTGAAGGTGGGATATCCTCGATCTCGGCCATAGGAACTGTACGAGTGAGCACGGTGAGGTTCTGCTCCACCCGTCTCAATGCTCTCTCAACCTCTTCGGCTGGAGGTCCCCCTGTTGATGCTACTGGTTCGATGGCTATGGCTGGTCCTGCCTCTGGTCGAGGACACCACCTGGTCCTCGAGAATTATGATGGATGCACTGGTCCCACATCTGTACATAACAAATACATAGTTGTCAGATACTCTGGTACATATAAAAAATGATATATATAAAAAGAATTAAAAATTAAATAACTTTAAAAAACAAATGTACCTATCTCTCCTTGATCACCTCCAGGAGGTACGAGCATGTCCGGATCCCTGGAAAATTTTATCCCGGCATAGGGGTAGTCCTCTATTGCCAGAATCTGTCGTGCCCACTAGTCAAAAAACCTATCATCGAAGGCCTCTATGGTCCTTTCGCCCCCCTGTCATGGCAACAATGT
>JASDQU010245225.1:138225-157392 GCA_032191745.1 Picea mariana | reverse complement strand
ATTCTCTCTATAGATGTTGGGATTGGTCCTTCTAGTAGCCATAGCCATATTTTTACTTTCAACATTTCTTGCCACCTTAAATGCATTCTCCAATGATTTGGGTTCCCAAAGGTGAACCTCATGTTGAATGTTATCCTTTAAAGTTCCTATGAATACATCAATCAAGTGCTCATCAGGAATATATGTTACCTTTATATTCAATCTTTGGAAGTTCTCAATGTGCTCTGTAGCTGAACCCTTTTGCTTGAGATTTATCAATTGGCTAAAGAAGGTATTGCTCCTTGTATCCTCATAGTGTGCTATCATTTCTTCCGTGAAAATTCTCCAAGTGACGAGTGATTTGCGAGAACAAAGCCATCGATACCATACAAATTGATTGGGTTCTAAATATAAAGAAGCAATTTGTACCTTTTGTGTATGTGGCACANTACATTTTCACTTTCAGGTGTCCTCTCTATTATGAAATTTTCCAATCCTTCCATGATCTCCCCTTTTAAACCCTCCATCATCTCTTGTAGTTCATATTTTGTTATTGTCTTCTTTTGTAAATAATTTATGTCCCTATGCATTTCTTCACCTTCATCAAGAGTCCATGTAGGATTATCTGGAGGCTTATTTGGTGTAGGATTTCCCTTTCTGGGTGGCATGTTGGCCAAGTATCACTGTTGAACCTTGATTTTGAGGTGGTTCTGCTAGACAATATTTCTTCTGCTATATCTACAACGTTTCAGCCCTTCTGGGTATGAAACTTTATTTTTTGTAGTTCTCTGATATTTCTTCTCTGCAATGACATAGGTCTGATCAAAATTGGATGTGCCAAGTGGAATTTACGGTAACTTCCCCACAACATTCTGATTTGTGGCCTTTCTGGGATATGTCACTTGTATAGCGTACCCCACACAAAATAATTGATATAAAATTTTGAAACTCGTACCAGAAATACTGCAGACTGTCCACTATCCAATGCAACCAGTCTCACTCAATTTGGATACTCTAGGAAGAAGTTGTGATTGTTTTACCTAGAACAGCTTCTTGATACTAGTCAATAGGACTAGTCAGATACCCTATCTTCCACAGGTTGTATCTACAAATTTAAGATGACATAGAAGCTGAAATTTTTACCACAGATACCTTACTAATTTATGTGAATATCCTTCATATTTCAGGGTTTGAAACATTATAGAAAAAAATTTATAGCAAAAATTCTGAAATGACTCAGTTCAGGATGATTCCAGAACCCTATCTTGCACAGGTTGTATCTCCAAAATTATAGCAAAAATTCTGAAATGACTCAGTTCAGGATGATTCCAGAACCCTATCTTGCACAGGTTGTATCTCCAAAATTATAAGGCCTCGGGAGCTGAAATTTTAACCCAACGTACCTTGATCCGTCTACTAAATATCCTCCAAGATGTTCCTTCTAAAACATTGTAGAAAAAAATGTATAGCGAAAATTCCAAGGTGTCTCAGATGTAGCAGTGAAACCCCAAGACCTTGACCTCTAATACCATATGTTAAGAACCAAATATCAATATAGCATAAAAAAACCTCAAAATAAGTACTCAATGCCTTTAAAAAGAGAGAAATTCATATAATAAGCCTCTTCGAGGGGGAAACCTCTTTATGCCGACATAAATGTACAATTCCAAGATGATTCCAAATGAAAATGTCTCCTTGGTATATATAGGAGACTAGGAGGTATAATTACAACTAATGGAATAAAGCCGACATAAATAAAATAACATTACTAATGTAATATGCACCAATTAAGGGTTAATGAGCCAATATTAGGGCTTAACATCTTCAACCTCATTCTAATGAAATTATTATTAGAAGAGATGTTAAATTTGATGAAAATATCTTGATCTGCGAGCCTAATTTGACATGTGTTCCTTCTTCAGCCTATGATCCATCTTTGAAATTTGTGCTATATTTTGTTCCTATTGTGCTTTCTTCTTCAAATAATGACAATGAGGGTGAAAATCCACCTCCACCTGCTCACCTTTCTCCATATGAGTCCATTGAACATGAACATGAACCAGCACCACAGCTTCCCAAATGGGTTCATTCAACTTGAGAAGTAGTTGGTGATGTTTCCAGTGATAATTCATATCAGTGTCGAACATGTTCACAGTTTCAGCAAGCCTCTTCTCTTTTGGCTCAAGTTTCAGAGACTCGTGATCTAGAGACATTTACAAAAGCTTCAAGTCATCCATATTGGGATACAACAATGAATGAAGAGTATTTCTCCTTAATGGAAAATGATACTTGGGATCTTGTACCTCTTCCGACATGAAGAAAAATTGTCAAATGTAAAGGGGTCTGCATAACTAAGTATGCATCAGATGGAAGTGTTGAAAGACACAAGGCCTAGTCATTTTCAAAAGGGTTCTATCAAGTTGAAGGAATTGACTATAATTTCCCCCATATCCAAAATGAATTCCATCCGCCCTATTCTAGCCCTTGTTGCCTCACATAAATGGGAGTTCTATCAGATGGATGTTAAATTCACCTTCTTGCATGGGGATTTGCAAGAAGAAATATACATGGAACAACCTCCTAGATATGTACATAATGACTCTAGCCTTGTTTGTCTCCTTAATAAATCTCTTTATGGTCTTAAGCAAGCTCATTGATCTTGGTATGCCAAAATAGACAACTTTCTTCTTCACATCGGCTTTTCTAGATGCCATTCTGACCCTATTGTCTATACCAATAAAGTAGGAATCCATCTCAGAATACATTCTTTATGTTTATGACCTTATCATCACTGGTAGTGACCCCAAACTCTTAAACCATGTGAAAATTGGTCTTAAGAAAACATTTGAAATGACCGACTCGGGTTATTTGCACTATTTTCTTGGCCTCCAAATTTTGAAAACCAAGGAAGGAATTTTTATTTCCTAGTCTAAGTATGCTTGTGACCTTCTTCATCACTTTCACATGGAAGATTCTAAACCAACCCCTTCCCCCTTCCAATCTGGAGTCAAACTTTCCACCACCTATGATTCTCTCGAAGTTGATGCCACTTTGTACCACCGGTTAGTTGGTAGCCTCTTATATTTCACTCATACTCATCCTGATATTTCCTTTGATGTTGGTCTTGTTTCCTAGTATATGAAAAGACCCCATGAAATCCATTATAAAGAAGCTAAAAGGATACTTCAGTATGTCCAGTGTGCATTTGAGTTCGGGATACATTACATTTGAGGGGGGACTCATTTATTGGTTGGTTTCACTAATTCAGATTAGGTTGATGACCCTAATGATCGAAATTTTATTGCAAGTTATGTTTTAAGCCTTGGTCTAGGACCTATCCCTTGAGCATGTAAGAAAAAATAGGCTAATTCTCTTTCTTCGACAGAAGAAAAGTATCGAGCAATGGTTAGCGCAAGTTAAAATTCCTTCTAGCTTCAACAAATCCTTTTAGAGTTTGGATTCCAACAACAACATCTGGCAACCCTCTGGTGCGACAATGAGAGTTCCATCAAGCTCACCAAAGATTCAGTTCAACATCAGCACAACAAACACATCGAGCTACACATGCACTTCATCAGAAATATCATTCATGATCAAGTTATTGAATTTATATTTTTCCCTATAGAATATCAAGTTGCAAACATTTTCACAAATTCTCTTACAGAAGAGAAGTTTTCCAAACTTCGATCTATGTTAGGAGTTCAAGAAGTTGTCATTAAGGGGGAATAGACTCTAATGCCTCCTTCCTTCTCCTATTATGTCTCCTTTGTAAATCATTCAATCATATCCCAAGTTGTTCTTAAGGGGGGATGTTAGGATATTTAGACACTTAGGAGTTAGTTAAGATCAACTTAGTCTAATGTGTTGTTAGTTTAAAGTGTGTTTCTTAGTGTGTTTCTTTAGTATGCATTAGTATGCATTTGTAGTTAGGAAATCTGGTGGTTATGATATGTTCTTGACATAGAGTGATTTGATGACTCATATTCTCTTCGATCTTAACAACTACATTTATCAGTGGATTAACACCTAATTGGTCCATGATATCTATTTAAAGATAATGGAGGGTCATTTGTTGATGATCGATTGTGAGAAAATATCTTGTAAATCTCTTTGTAATATTTTCTTGTGCATTAATAAATTTCTCCAAATGGCCACATTGGTTGGGGTTATGGATGTTTCCCCACATGGGTTTTACGACATAAAAACATCAGTGTGTTGATATTGATATGGTTGTGTGAGTGGTTACTTAAGGTGTTCATCCTATGTTAGAATACATGTGTTGTCGAACACTTTTATCTACTATCCTACCAAGATTCTATAAAAGGAGGAGAAGGAGACCTTATTAAAGAAGAAGAAAATAACAAGTATATTTGAGTTTTTCACATTAAATTCAATTCCATTCTATATTAACTTCTCAAGTAGAATATCAAATTCTTATAATGGTAGGATGACTAACAACATAAGTCAAAAAATTGGGTGAAATCAAATGTGATTTCTTACCAGATTTATTTATTTATGTATGTACATGGTTATACATTTTTGTCCATACTTTGAATACTAACACCATCATGTATGCATATTCATTTTATATAATATAGGCATTGTTTTCCTAAGAGTCTTCACCTCTTTAATTTTATTGGTGTTACAAGTGGCATATGGTTTCAGAAGCATCCCAATTGTTGGGATCCTAACCAATTATCAAGATCAATCATTGGGTTATTATCATTTGGTTGTTCAATCAGGCATATTTTAATAAAGATTATCATTTTGGGTATATTTGTTGTTTCTTTGTATATTTTATATTATGGTTCAACTTTCTTGCGTTTTCTTTAAAATTATTGTTTTGTTTATCTCTTCATACTTTGCTATTTTGAACAAATTTACCATAGATAGCCATTGTTTATTTTGTACAATGGCATTTAACTTTGTTTTCGCACATTCTCTATTTTATTTAGTTTATTTAATATTACAATTATCTATACATAACAATCACAACTTAATTGTTAACTCGTAACAATACTTTAATTTTCATTTAACATTGGAATCATCACTAACCTAAGGGTCATATTAAAATTTATCTCGCAAAAATTATGAAGACATAGTACATGTAAGGCAGAATAGAAAAAATCAATTTCCTTATGGTTAATTGGTATTATGACTTAAAGAAACTTATGTTCCATTCCTATTTTCATCTTGACCATCCTTACAAGACTATTTTTTGTGTTGGTGTTCAAATTTATGTTTTAAGCATCAACATAACCATGGTCAACTATTATTCAATTAGAATGTGACACTTGGATTTGAGATTTTTAAGTTATTTTTTATTTTTCTTTGTCAACCCATGGGGTTAACATCATCGTCTCATCAAATCCTATTGGTTGAAACCAAGTTTTTCTTTTAGTTTAAAAAAAATTATGAGGCCCATTCTTAACCCCAATTTCCTATAATGCGTGTAAAACAGTGTGATGTCTAATGTTAGTTGGAAATGTAAGCTAGGTGCAAGTAGCCCTAGCATATCAAGGAATTCAAATGACCCACAATATTTAAGTGTCATATCAACACAATTTCCAAGTTTCAAGGAGATATTCTTTGGCTTCACTCTAAGGAAAGCATGATCCCCAACACTAAATTTTCTATGCACTTTTCTCTTATCTGCATAAATTTTTCCCTTTCTTGAATCGACTTAAAATTATGCTTGATTATAGCATTTTTTTCTTCATTTCCTTATGAATTTACAACCCAAGCACAATTGTATTTACTACATTATCCCGAGTTGTTGTTGTATTGCATCCTCTAACATATAAAGCCTCAAACAAACTTATTTTTAATGATGCATGATTCCCACCAAGTGTAATAATCTTCCCACCTAGATGATTTTTCCATCACATATATTGTGAAGCACGTCTTTAATCACTTGATTGACTCTTTCAATGTGCCCATATATCTATGGATGGTAGGAAATACAAAATTAAGCTCCACACACAAGTATTCAAAAAGATTCTTCCAAAAATTAGAAGCAAATTTTGTATCATTATCAAAGACAATTTCATTGGGTACTCTATGTAATCTGAAAATATCTCTCACGAATATTTTTGCAATGTCAACAAACTTATGAGTAGATTTAATATAAATAAAACTAGCTTCATTGGTTAGATTATATACCACAACCAAGATAGAATCATGTTGTTTCACTACTCTTGGTAATCCAATAATAAAATTGATGGTTATTACCTCCCATTTCATTCTAGAAGTGGTAAAGATTGCAACAAACCTGCTAGGTATTGATGCTTAAACTTAACTTCTTGACATTCAATACATACATCAATGTATTCAACAACATATTTCTTCATCTTAGGCCAATATTTTGTTTTTTTGCGATAAAAATCATTTTATGGTAGCGTAGATGTCTAGAATATGGTATCTTATGTATTTCATCCATGATCATTTTTGTTCACTCTAAAGAGTTGGGAATATAATTTCATTTTTATAAATAAGTAGTCCATCATTCATTCAGATGATAGAATTCATACTTCTTTACTAATTTCTCTTACATGAATCCATCTTTCACTTGAATGTAATGTTCATTTTTAGAAAGGGAATCAATAAGGCTCTTTTTCAAATCTAATTGTTTCTACATGATTATTTTTGCTAAGTGCATCATCAAATTTGTTTTGCTTTTCTTTTATGTGATTTATAATGTACTCAACTCCCTTGTTGGGCCACGTTACTACTAAAATCAACTAACATTCCAATTTTTATGCGGAAATTATGTGCAGCATGACACATAGGCATGTTATTTCCATTAATAATTAAAAACGTCAATGAAATGGTTTAGACATGCACAACAACAATTAAACACACACAACAACATTCATACATACAAATTACAAAGTAAATGCAACATTCTATCACAACATTAAATACTAAATAACACAGTGATCAAAACACTTGTATTTTAAAAATGTTTTACAAAATCAGCTACACATGAAGGACGTTCCTCCCAACCATAGGCTCTATTGCACCAATTCTCTCTGCAACAAGCCACCCTTGAGTTGGGGATATGAGTCCACAAAGACAGGCAAGCTCCTATAGGTGTCTAAAATTCAGTGTAATAACTCAAGTACCCACTAAAACATAGTGACATGACTCTTATAGCGATTCCAATTTCCTATATCTCTTCCCCATTAGTCTGCACAACCAAAGGTTGAGATTTCCTTCTCTACACTGTAGTCCCTCAGAAAATATCCATCCCCTCTATAGCTCCAACATAGACCGGCTAGGAATCTCTCTACTGGGGGCTCTAGGAGATCCAACTACAACAAGAGTGCTCACACAACATTTTCAAATGATTTTGGGTAATTTACTCAACAAGAATCACTCTAGGCATACCTACCTCATTCTCAACACAATTACCAGCTCCAATAATCTATCTCCCATACCCGCTACGGATGGTCACTCTTTTTCCCACACTCAACACTATTTTTCCTCACTTCTTGCTAACTATAAAAAAAATCTCTCTTTCCTACTCAATTTTTCTCTTCTCCCATGCTTGCTTGAATCTTACTCTTCCCCCAAGGATGATTTCACTCAACCCACGCTATCATAACTAAGTGGGATGACTTTGTCACCCAACCTCTTGCATGAACACAATGATTGAGTGTTTAATAAGTCAAAGGGATAAATGGATAAATGACAAATTGATTAATGAATATGGATTAAGACTTAAGGCATATGGAAACCCCTAAAAACCCCCCATTAAGCCCCCTCTCTTTTGGAATCATATCCCCCCATTACTCTGGTCCTTACCCATCTACAATTGGTGGTGTATTTCATTTTATTGTTTTTCAATGTACACTATTTACATATTATATCGCTTATTACGCGACCATTCATAATATTTACAATTATAAAATTCTACATTGGGGGTCAAAATTGAGGTGTTACAATCCCCTTCCCATACAAATTGCATTGTCCTTAGTGCACATCACCATACATGTTTACATTGTAATAATCCATGATCACCTACAAGGAGATCAAAGAGATCTAGAAAGCTAAAAAAATAACAATACTCATAGAAATTTGCAAGATAGAAATAAAGAAGAGAAGATTAACTCTTGAAGTACATAAGAATTACTTTATATTAACCATAATGTGAGTACATATAAGAAATCCAAATCCTAAAAGAGAAAATTTGGATTGCATGATGCATGGTGCATGAGAACCTAATTAGACTTAAGTCAAAGCTTAAATGCTCATATTTAGCCATGCAAACTCTCAATAATGAGTTCACTACCCCATGATGTCAATTGGTGACTAAATTACCTAAAAATAGGGATTTAATTCATGAATAGATCATAGAAAATAAAAAGTAGCTAAAAATAGTAAAGTGAAGCGTCTTCCTTCCTTGAATCTAGGGACAAGGTTCCTCGAAATCAAACATAGAGGATATAATCCCAAAATATAAATTAGGATGCTAAAATCAAGGAAGAAGGTGATAAGTGTGCCTACACTAGCTAAAAATAGCAGATCCCCCCTTAAATCTAGGGATAGAGTGCTACTATGGCTCACTTGGTCAAAATTAGTCAAATTTTGATAGGTAGCATCATGAGACCAAGCTCTAGAATACCTAGGAGAGATATTAATGATAATTAAATGGAAAATGTGCTCTAAAACCCCCCCATAAGCCTAACTGGGTGAAAATAATGCAAAAATTGAGTCTCGTCTTCAAGTACTCAAGTACAAGAAAAAATTCCTCATTTAGTGAGGAAAGAGGGAAAACCACATGGGAACCCCCCCCCTCTCAAAAAAGGATGATGATAAGAAGACTAGGAAGTCTCCACCACTCCCAAGTGTCCTCGCAAGTCTCTACAAATGTTTCTCTGTGAAGGACTTGGTGAATATGTCTACAAACTGAATGGAGAATACTAGATATGTCCCTATGGATGATCCATATAGATCACGTCCTCAAGGTATCCATGAATAAAGGCACTATCCATGTGGTGAACCTTTAAACATTTGGCTACTACAATGGCTAAAACTAGTCTGATTGAGTCCATCTTTGCAACTAGTGTAAAGGTATTTGTGTAGTCAATCCCATGAACTTATGAGAATCCCTTAACTACAAGACAATATTTTTACTTGCTAAAATGTCCATCATCTTCCATCTTATTTTGTTATATCCATCTACACTAAACAATCTTCCTACCAAGTGGAAGTGGAACCAACTCCCAAGTTTGATTCCGGATGACGGAATCATATCCTCATCCATTGCAGCCTCCAATAGGTGTTTCCTACAATATCTAAATAAGACTGGGGATCTAATGTGGAGAAAATATATTAATGAATGGGAAAAAAAGAATTAGTAGCAGAGAGTGTTTATGGAGCATCTTGAAACTGAGATATAGTCCTTAGTGTATATGTTGGATCACCCACCAAAACTCTTGTTGCTTGTAGAGTCTATTATGCCCAAATGGGTATCAGTGTCGAATCTACAATGACCTACTCATATAAGTAATTTTCTGCCCAATTTTCATCTAATATCTAATATGAATCTGAAGTATGATCTAAATCTAAAAGGACTACATCAACTAGAAGCGATGGATCCGCAATTGGTTTCTTCTAAAGTGTATGTACGTGGCCTTCTTTGAATTTAACACTTCTCGCAATGAAACATTTTCTAATAAGAGGTTTCAACCTACTCACTTCATTACCATGGGTCTAAAGTAAAGTAAGAGAGTACTTGGGAATGAAATGGAAAAGAATACAACCTGGACTTGTAATCTGCTACCGCAACTGCAACTTGTGACCTGCCAGAAATATATGAAATCACTATTGAATCTGGAGTGAATACCACTTGCTTTTCAAAGCCTAAATGTGTGATTTGATATATGGACAATAAATTTGTGGACAACAAGTGTACATGAACTACATTTTTAAAGTATACATGCTCTATATCAATTACACATTTCCCGCATACCTGAATGGGTGTATCATTTCCCATTAAAATGGGAGGATTGGTGCATGGCTCCAAGAAACCGAAGGAGTTATGTGAGGCATCCATATGGTTAGAGGCTCATGAATAAATAATCCATGTGTCTAATTATGCATGAAAAACAACTAAATCATTACTATTTCATCCTTATTCTTTATCATCAAGGGGCTTTTCAAATTCCTTCTTCCTAGCATTCTTCGCTACTTGTCCACCTAGATTGTTCTCTTGAAGGATACATTCCATTTGATAAATTGTGTTATTCATGCATCCATGTTCAAAATTAAATCCTCTATTTCAATAACCACACTTCCCTTTATCCTTAGTTTATTTCCCCCCTTTAGGATTGGAGGTCTCCTCAACATATTTGTGAAAACTGTCCTTTTTAGGATCTAGGTCTTTCTCGCCTTTGACTCTATGTTTGAATTTGCTGTTATAATTCTCATTTGTTGCAAGTGAATGTGCCTTTGATTACTTTAGGGCACCCATTTGAACATGTTTATATTTCTAATTTGTGAGTGAAACAACAAAAGAATCCATAGGAAGCATCTTCCAAGCAACTCCCATTGCTAGTTTTGTAGCATGAAAAGTAGAGACAAACATTGAGTATTCAAGACCCAATTTTAATAGAACGGAGAGAATGACTTGATATCATTTCTTATCTATACCACATACATTGATATTGGTCAATAATGATTTGAATGTTGTGAATAATTCTTGAATAGTGTCAAAATTACTCAGGCTTAAAGCAATGAGCTCATTCTCCAATATGTGACCTCTAAGTACATCATGTTTCTCGAAAATTCCTTCCAATGTGGTCCAACCTTTGTTAGGGGAAGTATAATTTTCTATGTGAAATATAATATTAGGATAAATTGAGATGCGCAACAACCCAAAGGCTTCATCCATCCTATTAAATCATTTTTCTTTCTCCACTACATAATTTGGTCAGTCTATGTTCCCATTGTAATCATGTACAAGCCTTTACTCTATAGGAGAATGACCATTTGTGAATTCCATTAAAATTGATTGAATGAAGTGAGGATTATATTCCATGGCTGATCCATTATAGCTACTATGACTAATCTTGATGCTTCTTCTTCCTGCAAAAAAGAATGCCAATCCTAGATTCCAATAGGATTTGATACCATGTAATAATTCATGATCACCTGCAAGGAGATCAAAGAGATATAGAAACCTAAAGAATAACAATACTCATAGCAATTTGAAATAAATAAATAAAGAATAAAATATTAAATCTTGAAGTACATAAGATTTACTTGATTATCATTAACGATGATGTGAGTACATATAAGAAATTTGAATCCTAAAAGAGGAAATTCAAATTGCATGATGCATGGTGCATGAGAACCTAGTTAGACTTAACTCGGAACTTAAATGCCTTGATTTAGCCACACAATCTCTCAATAATGAGTTAATTATGCCAGGAAGTCAAGTGGTGACTCAATTTTGTAACAATAGGGATATAATCCATGAATAGATCATAGAAAATAGAAACTACATAAACATAGTAAAGTAAAGCGCCTTTCTTCCTTGAATCTAAGGATAAGGTTCCTCGAATAACTCAAGGAACTCAAACATAGAAGATAGAATCCAAAAATAGAAATTAGGATGCTAAAATCAAGGAAGAAAGTGAGAAGTGTAGATCCACTAGCTAAAAATAGTATAGCCCCCCTTCAATCTAGGTATGGAGCGCTACTATGGCTCACTTGGTCAAAATTAGTCAAATTCTTACTAGTAGCATCATGAGAACAAGATCTAGAATACATAAGAGAGAGATTAAGGCTATGGAGATGGAAAATATTCTCTAACATACATGTATAAATACACAATATTACATCATGATACTTGATATTTTTGCAATTTAATGACTCATGCATCGATTCCAACCAGCATTCTCTCGTTCCCCTCATCCTACACAACCCAAGGAAGTGTATCCCCTTCTCTACGCCCCAGTCCCTCAGGTTGTCCCACTTCCTTTCCAAGGATTCCAACACAGACCAGACAAGAAGTCTCAAATTCGTGGCCCTAGGAACACTAGATACACCAAAATGGAGTCTTATACACATATGTACAAATGTACATTCATATTCCATCAGAATCTACAAAACGTTACAAGTACTCTTCTTGCATGGCCTCCTCATGACCACATGACATCTTCAATAGTGTATTGGGTCCATTGGACCTTTACCAGGATGATGGCTCGGTTCCTAAGAACTTTGTATTTATGTTCCAATATGTGCACCGACTCCACCCAAAATTCCTCTTCGTGCTCCACCTGGATCGCAGTCCAATCAATCACATGGTTAGGATTTTGCACATACTTCTTTAATAAAGACACATGAAACACATTATGAACTCTCATGGATGCAGGAAATGCAATCATCTATGCAACTAGGCCTATCCTCCCTAGAACTTTGAATGGCCTACAATATATCACTGCCAACTTTGGGAATCTTCCCAATTTCAACAAGCTCTATTTTTCCTTTACTTTCAAAAACACATGCTTTCCCAGTGTGCTCATCCTTTGTCATCATAGCTCTTTTGTCTATCATGTGAAATCTACTTTATTTTTACCATTTTCTCTTCCATTTTTCTTAGCAATTTTGCCCCAATAATGGCTCTATCTATTGGGTTATGCCAGCTCACTGGTATCTTACATTTTTTTTCCATACAATGCATCAAATGGGCTCATCTTCAACGATGTTTGATTCGCATTATTATAAGCAAACTCAACCAAATGAAGATAGTCTTTCCACTTTGAAGGTTGATCCATTACATACATTCTTAGCATATCTACAATTATTTAGTTGACCCTATCTATCTGTCCATCTGATTTTGGATGATATGTTGTACTAAAATTTAGATTTTTCCCAAATCCTTTGAACAACCCTTTCCAAAAATTGGAAGAAAACTTTGTATCTCTATCAAATACGATTTACTTAGTCACACCATGCAGCCTAGGAATTTATTTCATATAAATTTCTACAATGTTGGTTGCCTTATGTGACATCTTGACTAGAATAAAATGCCCATCCTTTCTAAGCTTGTCCACCACTGCCATGATAGAATCATGTTTCCTTGTTGTTATGGGAAACTTGGTGATGATATATATGGTAAAAACTTATCATTTCCACTCTGGAATGGGCAATGATTGTAGAAATATTGTTGGATGTTTGTGCTCAGACTTTACCTTTTGGAATTCCATGCATCTAGCAATATAATCAACCACGAATTTCTTCATTCCTGACCAATAATATTGATCTCTTACAATAACATTTTTTTATGATATCCTGGATGTCTAGCATATGGTACATTGTGCATCTCTTTAAAAACTAAATTTCTCAATTCCTGAGAATTAGGAACATAAACTTTGTTCATGTACAAGATAATTCTATCCTCTTCCAGCTTTGACGAATCTTTAAATTTATGTTATACATTACTTTGTTGTAAGTTTTTTGTAGAATGTGGTGAGTACCTTCACAAGAGATATATCTAGCAGAATAATCAACGGAGCTTGCAAAGGGAAGAAGATGAGAGAAAAATTGGAGAGAAAGGAATGAGAATTGTATTAATTGTATTCCACACTCAAAGAGTGAATAATTTACAATAGATGTAGGCTACATGAGTAACTAATGCACCATAGTAGTGATCTAGAGAGATCTATACACTCATTGACAGACACTGGAGTGAATTGCCACCTAGTCCTAGTTAACTGATCCATGCAATCATCAATTAATTGAGTCACACGTGTGGAAGTGAGAGAAACACATGCAACTACGGGTGATAAACCGAGGTTGTCATGCATGAGTGACTTCCACTAGTCTAATTGATTGTAATTGAGTTTAAATTGAAGAGGAACGTCCTATTTTGTAGGGGAATATTCTCTAGAGAGAATATTCAATCATTCTCAACATTGGACTATCAAACTTAGGAAAATGATTCTAGGTGAGTGTGTAATATCTCCAACACCCCCCTGAACACTAATAGAGTGTAAATGATGAATGGCTCCTGAAAACCAAGGACATGTTAGGTATCCATTGTACAATGCATCTAAGAATGAAACACTGAAAAAATGAGGAAAGAGGGAAAACCTCATGGGAAAAACCCCCCCTCAAAGTACAATGCATAAGAAAAAAAAATTAGAAGGAACAAAAATTAGTTGTTAAGAAAATGTGTCCTTCGCTCCATCAACTGTCCAATTTGGTGCTCATTGAAGATTTTGTTGAAGATGTATATGTATGCACGGAAATGATCAAGTAGATTAACTAGTGAGATGTCCACACATATCCACTTTCTATTTTTGTAATGAAGAATATCCAAATTAAGTTTGGATGAAACTTTGAAAATTGTGCGGTCATTTCCGAAAAATGTTGAAATTTTGTTGATTTTAAAATGCTCGTAACTTCACTTTTGTTTCAGACGATTTTTTTTAATTGGGTATGTTTCCAAGAGGAATTCAAATATCCAATTTGTTTCTACAAAATTTTCTCAGAAAATGTCATAATTGAATTTGATGTGTGCGGGCCCCTTTTTGGCTTCTAAGATGCATGCATGGGAGTCTCTGTATGTGGCTCCTAGGATGCATGAAGGGCACATGAAAAAATGTGTGCATGTGGCTCCTGGCATGCATGAATGATACCTTTTGTATGCAATTTAGAAAAAAAGATCTGAAATGGAGTAAACATCATCTCCAATGAATGGAACAAAAATATGTGCAGATACTTATGTAGAAGGCTCTTCAGAAAAAGAGGCTTGATATTCTGATGGATTCTCTTATGTATCTATATTTTCAATATCTTTCATGCAATCTTCCTTCTTCCAAAATAGAACCTCCAATCTAGTCCATAATTTGTTTGGAGTTGAGTCTTATGATTCATCATATACTTGGTGGAGAATTCCAGGAGAAATGGACAAGAAGATACATCCTATGGACATATATTGTCTATTGAGAAAGTCATTTTTCTCATCAGTGGAATCTGCCTCTACTTTTGTTTCCACGATTATTTGGTACAAGCCTCTACATCTGAGATGAAGTAGAATTGTTGGCTTCCACTCCAAATATTTATGAGGCGTGAGAAAGATTGTCGATGAATTATGGTTGTAGCATGTATTTCATGCACCATTCTGTTGAGTGCATCAACCACTTTATTCTCCTTTTCCTTAATGTGTTTGATGTCAAATTCATATTCACTAAGAAATTCCATCCATCTAATTTTCCTGGCAGTCAATGTTGTTTGTCCAAACAAATATTTTCGACCACAATGGTCTACTCTCAACTCAAATTTTATGCCCATGAGATAATGCCTCCACATTTTTAAGACATGAACTATTGCTACAAATTCCAAGTCATGGGTAGCATAATTTTTTCATGCTCTTTAAGTTTACTTGAATCATAACATATGACATGCCCATTTTGTGTAAGGACTCCACCAATCCCTTTCTTCCATACATCTATGCACACAAAAAAATCCTCATCTAGATTTGCAACCTTTAAAATAGGTGCACTGGTTAAAAAATATTTCAAGTGTTGGAAGTTCTCTTCACACTTGGTAGTCCATTCAAATTGTATTCATTTCTTTTGAAAATAAGTGATTGGGTGTACAATATTGGAGAAACATTTAATGAATCTTCTGTAGTAACTAGATAGACCCATAAATGATTAGAATTTTAAAATATTATTTGGTGTTAGACAAATTATGATTGGTTCGATCTTTTTGGGATCCACTGTTATGCCCTCCTTTGATACAATGTGGACCAAATTGTGGATCTTCTTCTGATAAAAAGTGCACTTGCTCAACTTGGCATACTATTGGTGTTCTCTCAACACTTGCAACACCATCCTCAAATGTTTTTCATGCTCCTTCTTTGTCTTGGAGTAGAAAAGAATATCAATTAAGAAGACAATAACAAATTTGTCCAGGTAATCTCTGAACACACCATTCATTAGACACATAAAAGTAGCAGGCACATTTTTCAACTCAGATGAAACCACTACAAATTCATAATGACCATACCTTGCCCTAAAGGTTGTATTGCTAGTATCCTATTCTTGGATTCTTACTCGATGATTACTTTATCTCAAGTCAATCTTATAAAATATATTTTCTCCCTTTAACTGATCAAAAATATCATCAATCATTGGAAAAGGGTACTTGTTCTTTACTATAACCTTATTTAGTTGTATAAGGTCAATAAATAGCCCCATAGTTCCATCATTTTTCTTCAGAAAAATTATCAAGGAACCCCAAGGTGAAACACTTGGGAATATGTACCCCTTCTTCAACAATTCTTCTTGTTGCATCTGTAATTCTTTCAATTCTATCTTGCTCATTCTGTAAGGATTTTTGGACACTAGGGTAGCTCCAGGAATCAAGTCAATAGAGAAATCAATGTCTCTCTTTAGTGGCAATCCCAATGATTCTCCAAACACATCTTATTGTTCCTTCAATACTATATAGTATTCAATATTTGACACTTCATCCTTGGCTATCTCTTCCATATGGGATGCATATATTTGACACCCTTTTCTAAAACTTATTTTTAGTTGCAATGCTGAAATCTCTTCGAAAAATATAATCATTGGAATACCTTGAACTATCCTTGAATTTATATCCTCATAAAGACACATGAAATCCTTTTTGTAGCATTGCTAGATAGCACGATGCTTGTCCATTCAAACCATACCAATCAAAAATTCATATGACCCAAGCAGTATGTTGTTCAAATCTACCTTAGTGTTGACTCCATTCATGTTCAATGGGAAATATTTAACAATCTCATTGATTATACTATTGGTTCTAGTGGCTAGTTGAGCCAACCAAGACTTTTCATGCTTACATCTCTTCAAATTAAATCTGTCAACCATATTAGGGTCTATATATCTATGACTAGCTTCAGAATCAATCAAAATAGATATGGGTTGATTATCAATCAAACTAGTTGTCCATTTTGATGAGTAGGTAAAATGTCGATTAAAAGTAATTTTCTAGATCGGTGATCTGGGGTCCCTTTTCCTCCCTTGAACATTTCAAAAATCCCTAAAAAGTACCTAGGAATAGAGGATTTTTGCATGTTTTGGAATATCCATTCCAAACCATTTTGAATTTTACCCAAAGATACACTTGATACCTTCATGCCTTCTTTTTGGACTCCCTATGAAAATTTCACCTTTATCTGGGCCCTAGTTACTGAGCACAACCTAGATATTTAAAGACCATTAATTTACATTTTTCGGAAAATTGAAGCATAATTAGGAATTATCCAATGATATCACTATCACTCTTGTATCCCTCATCATTGCAGAAATACCTATTAAATTTCACCTAATTTTGAGTTTTTCTGCTCTTATTATGACCAAAGCAATTTTTTGGCTCCAATTGTTTTTTTGTAAACTTGTCTATTTTTCCTTACCTTTCCTCCTCTTCTCTTAATCTTCCTTCTCTTATTTCTTATCTTTCTATTCTTCTCTTTTTCTTATCAGCGATCTTGGCACTACATTTTTGGAAACTGTGTGCACCACAAGTTTTGTACTGTGCAGCAATATTTAATGTGCGCAAGCTTTTTACCATGCACCAATATTCAACACGCACAAGATTTACACTACGCACCAATATTCAACACAGACAAGTTGTGTACCGTGCACCAATATTTAGTGTGCACAACAAGTTTTGTACCATGCATCAATATTCAACACACACAATTTTTGTATTTCATGCCAATATTCAGCACATGCAACAAGTTTTGTACCGCGCACCATTATTCAACACATGAAAGTTTTGTACAGTGCACCAATATTCAATGCACACATCAAGTTTTGTACCACACACCAATATTCAATGCATGCAAGAAGTTTTGTACTATGAACTAATATTTAGCGCATGTAACAATTTTTGTATTATGCACCAATATTCAGTGTGAGAAACAAGTTTTGTACCATGCACCAATATTCAGCACACATAACAAGTTTTGTATTGGGCACCAATATTTAGATCATGAAAGTTTTTTGTTATGATCCAACACCTTAAAAATGATAAAAATTCAATGAATTATAGTCCACTTCAAGGGGAAAACCTCCTTTTACACTACATCCAATTCAAAATACAATATGAGATGACATAAGATGCTCCTAAGACTAGGTCGTATATATATACAAAGCGCTACAATTATGATGAAAGGGTGCAATGAAGGGTTCTATCCAACCTACACATATAACACTATAAATGTAATAATTCAATATATAGGGCTTAAAAAGAGGTTGGATACATAACATGGCCATTTGTCTAGGGATTAACATGCCCCTCCCTTTCAAACAAGTGTTGTCCTCAACACTTGACTAACCACGTATGCTTTTGGATGAACAAATCGGCTTCCCATGTCACCTCTTCCAATAGTAGGTTATTCCATTTGACGAGGTACTATGTAATTGCTCGATTTATCAACTGCTTAATTCTTGTTTTGAGTATTTTTTTTTCTCTAGTATGATTTCCCCTTCTTCATTGATCTCTGGTAAAATAGTTTGGATTGGGATCTTGTTGTCGATGACCTTATTTAAGCAAGAAACATGTAATAATGAATGTACATGTGAAGATGGAGGCAACTCCAATTTGCAATCCATACTTCCAATCCTTTGTAAAACCTTATAGGGGCCATAATATTTGGGTGTTAATTTATTGTCCTTATTTTGTTACTTGAGGGATATATGTTTGTATGGTTGTAGCCTCAGAAATACCCAATCCCCCAATTCAAATTCCCTTTCACTATGATGTTGATTTGCTTCTTTTTTCATCATATTTTGTGCCATAACCAAGTTGTCCTTCAATAGTTTGAGGACCTCTAGTTGGTTCCCTATGTGGTTCTCCACTACTTGAACCTTTGTATTCCCCTTCAAGGGTGATGTAATGGATGGAGGATGATATCCATAAAGTTCCAGAAATGGGGAAAAATTTTATGACATATGGAAGGATGTGTTATACCACCATTATCCCAAGGGAAACCACTTTACCCATTGTGTTTGTTTATCGGATGCAAAGCAATGAATATATCCTTCTAGACATTTATTCACAATCTCAATTTTCCCATCAATTTAAGGGTGGTAAGATGATTTGTGAGTCAATTGAGTAACCAAACAAGAAAATAATTCATTCCAAAAATTTCTCGTGAAAATTGGATCTTTGTCA